>SNQJ01S0059415.1:42678-71100 GCA_010110895.2 Picea sitchensis
GTAATATAGGGTATTATCTTATGGAAAAATGGAGACTCAACATTTCCCCCATGTTGAAGATGTTGCATGTCCCCATGCAATGTTATCAAAAACTGATACCCAAAAACTTTCTGCACAATTGGACCCTCCTCTATCATTCCTCGGATTGCAAAATGTTATCACCGGAAGCTTCATTCTTTAATTTATTCTTGATCACCCAAGTGTAATGGACCAATTGCAAGACTTTGTTAACCTTGGTAGAGACCTCCGCATGTTGTTCCTTCAATTCTGCATTCTCTGCCTTGATATGCCTGTCCAATATTTTGTATTCTTCAATTTCTTGTTTCAATCTCTCAATTTCTATTAATAATGTTGGTTCATTCAGGGACTGTTCTGGACTTGGTGTGAGTACTTCCTTGGCCACCATATCTCGAGCCTCTTTTTCTTTCCTGAGACTCCTCATAACCTTTATCATCATCTTTCATCTTCTCAAGGATTTTCCTAGACTCGGTGTGAATGCTTCCTGAGTGACCACCTTTCGAGATTCTTCTCCCTTCCTCAAATCCATCAAAGTCTCTGTTACCAATCCTTTTGTCTCACTTATTGTTACCAGTCCTTCTGTTTCACTTGTCGCAGCTCCCCAACCACTCTCTTTGTCTGGAGAACTTGGAATATCCATAGGTTCTCTTTGAGGAGAAGGTATGTTTGGAATTGTCTTCTGTTTAGCCATGTTTTTGGTGGTCCTACGTATGGGTGGCGAGGCTTTCTTAGACTTGCTGACAGGGGTAGGAGTTTCTTCAAACAGTTTCCTTTTCTTTGGTTTACTAATAGGGACAGGCCTGGACACTTGTACTTCCTGTGTTGACTAGACCTTTATCTTGCGGTCTTAAACTGTAACTTATGGGGTTTACTTCTATTGGTAAACTCGTATTCCTAACCGAGAACATTGAGGCGTGGGTTCTGGAACTTGTACCTCCTTTCCTTCTAGTTTCTTTCTATTTTTACTTGTCACCTTAGCAGTCTCCTTCAAGCCACTAACTGAGCTTTAGGAAGTCCGAGTAACTTCAGAAATACTTTTCAATTCTTTAGGGGATTTTGGAGGGGGTTTTACAATTGGCTCTAGTAAAATATTTTGTTGATCTGTCTCCTTCTTTTGTTTCTTATTCTGTGATTGTTGGTCCTTAGGGCGTAGAACTGAGCTAGATGCTTCAGCTGGTGCAAACTTTTTCTTGTTTTGTAACTAGGAGTCAAGGGTCTTCTCTATTTGACTGGCTGGTTCTAATGGTATTTCCATAATTGTTTTGGGAACGTTATCCAATTGACCACATGGTTTTGAGCCCTCCTTTCATCTTTTACCCCTTTGAACCGAAGTAGAGCTTACTCTCTGGAATTGAGTGGCTGTCTTCTTTCTTGAAATAACAGGTTCTCCCATGATAGAATTTTCTGTCACTGATTTCTCACTGGGCTGAGATGAGTTGGGCGCAACAGTGTCTTCTTTACCTCTTGATGCCATGTATTTCTTTGCTTTTCTGCTCGAGATTTCACCGTGTGTCCCTGCCTCCTGTGTCTCGACTGACTTGGATTTCTCTTGAGAAAAACTCTGCTGGAGTAACTGTTTCCAACTACCCCCTTGTGTTTTTAGAGCATGAACAACCAGAAGTTTGATTAAACCATGATGATGAAGACTGGTCTTGGGCTTCTTAGAAACTAACCTCACCCCTCTTGCCATTTTCTTTAGACTCATCCATAAAAAATGGGGAAAATTTATCTGTGGTCCTCCCTTAAAATGTGACAAAAGCTTTAAATGATAAATGAAGGTCATGGCATACCTTCCCTCACAAGTGATGAATTTCTACAAAATTATAAGCATTGTCCAGTATTTTTCTTTGATATAGTTCCGAGGGACGCCCTTGGTCCAATCGACGTCGTGATGTTCTGGTTTGAGGAACTGTTGACAGAGTTTTTTGTCCATGATTACTCTTTTGAAGTATCTTTCTCCAGCCATCGGAAGACTCGTAGCCTCTTCTATAGTGGTCTCTGTAATTTTTAACTTCACATCCCCAAGTTGCACATTCTCTCCATCATATGTTTGTGCAAAGATGAGAGAAATTCCCTCATGATGGCCCTTGAATTTCTCCAAGAACGACACCCACCCTGCCTGTTCGTATTTTTTCTTGCAAGCTTGATATTTTGTTGTTTCTTTGTATATCTGAAATATTAGCTCATGCCTATCGACCCCCATGCTAAGCAATTCTCTTAGGTGGATAAGGCATGGGCAGAGGGTTGAGTACCAGATAATAGAGTATCGGTTGGGAGAAACATACAAGAGATACGAAGGCATATGGTGTCTGTAGATAGTATGATAACAAGGGTAAATAATGCTCATCTGGATGGCGGAGCCATCCAAAGGATCATTTATGAATAGAAGTGTAGATTACAAAGGTCACATCGATACTCATGATGATATGGCGAGGTAAGTCGGATCTACTAACGATTTCCAGATTCGTGGGAAGCTTGGTGGCAGACGACATTTACGAAAGGAGGTGGCTGTTATGATTGGGACTTGTGTATATGAAATCGACTGGGATCATTACTTGATATGCTGAGATTCGTGGTTCACGTCATCTCATATAGTACAAAAACTAATCATGGGGTTTATTTATCAGATAGACAAAGGGAGTTTGATCCGATAAAATACATCATGATTTTGCATTTTGTTGTTTCGTAGGACACTTCTTATGGCGGTGAGGTCTAAGATTTCTACAGAGATTCATGACAAAACAGGGGTACGTCATGATCCAAGAGAAATTAGATGTTCTCAACACATATTTAGTCTAATTCCTTTAAATAATATGAAAAACAATGTAGAATATGTATGTCCTTGCACTAATAATTTGACAGCGACTTAGAAACATGATGAAAGTTACCCATCATATTCTTACCAGTAATGGATCATCTAAGTACTGGATCACCTGTGTGTAGAATTTTTAATTGATATGGGATCACTTGAGTGTCAGATCGCCAGTGTGTAAGACTTGCAGTTGGTACAGGATCACTTGTGTGTAAAATTTGCAGTTGGTACAGGATCACCTGATTACCTGAGTGTCAGATCACCTGTGTATAAATTTTGCAATTGGTACAGGATCACCTGTGTGTAAAATTTGCAGTTGGTACCGGAATAGCGCAAGGCCCCTTCTTTTATACTGGATAGGATCCAGTACCAGATAGGCACAGCGAGATGATTTGGTGGTCCTTCATACATAGAGGTGATCATCGATGTGAGATAAGAACAAAAATGAACTTTCTTGAGCTTAAAAAAACTTGATATTGATTCTGGTGACAGTGATTTATAGAAATAGTTGGTGTTCTATGGTCAAATCTGTCTGAAAAACCATGCAGTTGCCAAATTTTATAGAGAAATAATGTAGGAAAGATTTATAATAGGAGGGTAATATGTAATGACCAGTAACTGAAATGATAGAACTCATTTTCTTCTAGAACCAAGGTGACCATACTTTTGTTGGCGTTTCCTCTTTTATTACAACACAATAATAATCCTAACTACTACTTTTCTGTGGATTTTTATCGAGCCCAGATTAGTTAATGTTCGCAGGTATTTTCATTTTTATAGAGTCTGAAAAACTTAAAGGAAACTCTCTACACTATCACGTGGATTTTTGTTGAGCCCGGGCCAGTTCCTTCTCGCCGGTGTTTTCAATTTTAAAGAGTCTGAAAAACTTAAAGGAAACGATCTATACTTCCCCGTGGATTTTTATCAAGCCCGGGCCAGTTCCTGCTCACCAGTGTTTTTAATCTTAAAGAGTCTGAAAAACTTAAAGAAGACTCTTTCTGGTAGCTTTCCTCCTTATTTGCTTATCTACATGGGAACACCACCAATTTTTCTTTTGTCTTTGTTAGTTAAAAATAAAAAAACTTCATCTCATGACACACCTATGTACAGAAAATGCATTTATACAATTTGAACTTACTATGGTAGGTCAGCAGGAGGGAAAACCCTCTCGCTTACCAGTTGCATTTCAGCAGTCTGAAGAATTTTTTTGACAAAATCCTTCTTTGACAGTGGTTTGTGATAAACCTCCAGTCGATGTCCATTTACAACAAGGGAAGTCTGCTTCTCATCAATATTTTTTATCCTTATTGCACCATTGTCATATACTGTATCAACCTCATATGGCCCCATCCATCTGGTAGAAAGTTTTCCTTTGAAATTTTTAAATCTGCTATCATATAGGAGGGCCCAATCACCTGGCTAGAAGGACTTCTATTTAATGTACTTGTCGTGCCATTTGGTCCTTTGTTCTTGTATCAGGGTGGTTCTTTGTAGAGCATCTTTTCTTATCTCATCAAGCTTGTTTAATTGTAATAGCCTCTACTTTTGAGCTTCATCCAGGTCCATTCCAAATTGCATGGCAGTTCTGAAGGTATTTACCTGAAACTCTATGGGAAGTAGTACATGCTTCCCATATACCAACTCATATGGTGTATGGTCTGTTGTATTTCTCCAGGCTGTCCTGTAGGCCCACAAGGATTTAGGAAACCTATCAGCCTAGTCTTTGTGATGCAGCTGAACAGTCTTAGTGAGGATGGCCTCTATCACTTTGTTGGTTGATTCTACTTGGCCATTAGCTTGGGGGTGATAGGGTGAGGACTTTCTGTGTCTGATATTGTATTGTTCGATAAGGGACTTAACCAAATTTTAGGTGAATTGTGTTCCTTGATCAATGACTATCTCCTGAGGTACCCCGAAACGAGTGAAAATTTCCTCAAAGAGAAAATCTACTACAGATTGTTCATTGGTTGAATACAAGGCCTCGACGTCTACCCATTTTGTTACATAGTCTGTGCAAACTAATATGTACTTTTTCTTCTGGGACATGGGATTGACAGGTCCTACAAAATATAAGGCCCATTTTTCAAAGGGTTTGATTACTACTTGGGCTTGGAGTGGCAGTTCATCGACTGATGTAGGTCTTCCCATTCTTTGGCAATCATCGCAGCTGGCCACGTATTTCTTTGCATCTTTAAAAATGGTCGGCCAATAATAGCCAGATTGTAAGATTTTGTAAGCTGTCCTTTTGTCAGAAAAGTGGCCACCACATGGGCCGTCATTGCAGGCTCTGAAGATATCCTGCATTTCATCTTCCCAGACACATCTTCTGATTGCCAAATCAGGTCCTGTTCGGTATAGGGTATCTTCATGCCACATATAATTGGCACTTAGCTGAATGATTCTCTGTTTTCTCTTGATGTCATACCTTGAGGTAGCTTTCTGGTTACCAAATAGTTGGCTACATCTGCATACCAAGGGGTGAAAGTAGAAATAGCAAATAAATTCTCATCAGGAAAATCATCATCTACTGGAGTACTGTCACCTGTATGGATAAGCCTAGACATAAAATCAACAACCAAGTTATCTCTTCCAGGCCTATTTATAATAGTGATATTAAATTCTTGTAGTAACAAGAGCCATCTAGTTATTCTAGCATTTGTAACAGGTTTATTCATTAGAAATCTGATAGCTGAGTGATATGTGTGCACAAAAACTTTGTATCCTATTATATAGTGTCTAAACTTGTTGATGGCTTGTACTACTGATAAGAATTCTTTCTTTGTGACAGTATAGTTTTCTTTAGCAGGTGAGAGGTTCCTACTAACAAAGTATATAGCATAAGGAATCTACCCTTCCCTTTGTCCTAATACAGCTCCCAAAGCGGTATCTGAGGCATCTGTACAGATATGGAAAGGAAGAGACCAGTTTGGACCTCTCAAAGTAGGAGCACTTGACAGTTTTGTTTTTAAGATTTCAAAAGAGATTTGGCATTGCTCATCTCGACAGAATTCAGCATCTTTCGTTAGTAGTTTGAAAAGAGGGGCAGCTAGGTTTGTAAAATTTTGAATAAACCTCCTATAGTAGCTGGCATGCCCTAAGAAACTTTTGATTTCCTTTTTTGAACTAGGGATCTTAATTTGGGAAATAATGTCGATTTTGGGAGGGTCCACTCTTATTCCGGTACTGGAGATGTGGTGACCTAGAAAGATTCCTTCAATAATCATCATTCTTGATTTTTCGTGACTGAGTGAGAGGTTGGTCTCTCTACATCTAACCAGTACCTTCTTCAAATTATCCAATGCATATTGGAAATCATTCCCATATACTGTGAAGTCATCCATGTAGACTTCCACACAATCATTGGTCAGATCAGAGAAAATATCTAAGACAACCCTCTGAAAGGTAGCAGGGGCATTACATAACCCAAAGGGGAGAACCCTATAAGCATAGGTTCCCCAAGGGCATGTGAATGTGGTCTTATCCTGGTCTTCTGGTGAAATTTGTATTTGGTTGTAGCCACTAAACCCATCCAGAAAAGAAAAGTACCTCTTCCTAGATAAAGTATCCAAGACCTGATCTATGAAAGGTAAAGGGAAGTAGTCTCTATAGGTGGCCTTGTTTAGTTCTAGAAAGTGCACACAAATCCTCCATTTCCCGTTTTTCTTTGGTACAATAACTAATGGGGAGACCCATTTGATATCTGATATAGGGTAAATGAAATTGGCTTGTAGGAGTTTTTGGAGTTCTTCCTTTACTATATCTTTGAAGGCTGGGTTTATTCTTCTCTAGGGTTGTTCGATAGGTTTGATTTGATCATTAGTGTAAATATGATGCATATATGTATCTGGGTGGATCCCTTTCATGTCAGAGTAATCCCATGCAAACGCATCGGATTTCCCTTGAATCATTTGTACCAGCTTTTGTTGTTGATCTGTTTCTAGGCTGGCATTGATATATAGGGACTTCCCAGGTCTGATTTCTACATCTTGGACAATAAACTCCTTCCCTTCCTCTATTTTCAAAAGAGTGGTTGTTGTAGAAGTAGAAGGGTGCCAAATTTCTTGAAATTCAGGGCTAAAGATGTGTGTGTAGTTGGGGAAAGATTGGGGATAGTCAATGAATGTCGAAGCAGCCAAGAATAGACTTAGGATTTTTTTTTCAGAGTGTTCTTGTACTCCTTTTACTTGTTCAAGTGTCAACAAGGGCTAGGCACAGTCCTCCTCCCCATACGGATCCTCCAACCAGAGAGGGACTTTCGTGGTTGGTTGGGCGGGGGGAAAAAGGATAAGTTTATGAATTTGAGTGCCATTGGAAATTGTCATTTCTCTAGATCAACAACTGATGAATGCATCAGAAGTGGCCAACCAAGGTCATCCTAGTACCACTGGGTGTCTTGGTTTGGGGGATTTGGGATGGTTTACCAAGAAATCCACAGGGTATTCCCAAGAGGCCAATGTCACTGTTATATCATCTAAACTTCCTGTTGGGGTGATGACTGATTTATCTGCAAGTTCTAGCAAAGTTTGTGTAGGTCTTAAGTGATCTAGTTGCAGTGTTTTCATAGTTTTTACTGACATCACATTTATTTCTGCCCCTAGATCAATCAATGTATTAGGCAAGGCAACACCATTGATTTATATGGTTACCACTGGGTTCCCTGGATCACTATACTTGGAAGGAATTTCTGTTATAAACTCGGATAACGGTCCTACCACCCGTATGAAAGGAGGCTCTTTCCTCTTTCTCTCTGGCTTTTTAATGCAAAGGTCCCTTACAATTTTAGCATAGATAGGTATGTCTTTAATGGCCTGTAGTAGTGGGATCTTTACACATATATTCCATAGTTCAGTCTCTAGATTATGTTCTATAGGTTCCTCGTTTTTCTTTATGAGCAACCTTTCTGGGTAAGGGGGATTCACTTCATGGGGTGTTTCTGCTGCAAAGGAGTTGGGAGAATGGATTTCTTATGGTACTGGAGTGTTTCTTTGTTCATTCATTGGATCAGTCATCTGTTCTTCTCTTTGAACCGTTTGGGCACCTATTTGTTCCTCTTGATTTGTGTGATTATGCACGTGTTCCTCTTGAATGACCATAGTGGGATTTGTTTTGTTTACAATCCTTCCTGGCCTTAATTCAATTCCATTAAATGGAGCTGGTGTTAATACATATGTAGGAAAGGTTTGTACTTCAACATTTTGTATAGGTTGTGTCGGTCTGTTGTTTGGGTTAGGGATAGGTTGTGCAGGAATAGGAGTAGGCCGAGGAGGGTTTTGGATGGGTGCAGCTTGCATTGGTTGTTGCATATTTGGATTCATGGGTAGTGAAACTGGTTTTTGTGGAGGTGGAAGAAGAGTAGGGGGGTTAAAACCTGGGAGCAACTGTGAAATATTCGAAGGATATTGTGGATAGGTGGGAAAATTTGTTGGTTGAAAGGGGACATTTCCATATACAGGTCCTCTCCACCCATGTTGCCAAGGTTGGGTTTGTGTTGACCACTGAGGATAAGTCATGGGAGTTACCTATTGTTGTTGGGGGTATTGTGTACTTGGGTCAGCAAACATGCTGGGGTTTTGTTTTCTCCATGGTCTCCTAGGGGGGTAAGATGTCTCAGGTTATCCTCCTCCCTTGAACATAGCCTTGAGTCCAGGGAGAGAAGGGCATTCATTAGTAGGATGGTCCTCTGTGCAAATCCCACAGAGTTCAATAACATTAAGGGGGCATTCCTTTTCAAGGTGTTTCCTCCTACACTGATGACAGAAGATTGCTAACACAGCTTTTTCTTCCTCTTGCTTTCTTTTAATTTGCATGGTATCTAGTTGGGAACTGATGGTGTGTAGGATATATGTTTTAAATTTTTCTAATAGATTTCCTAGCTCAATCCTTGTGACACCTCTGGATGTGGGTTTATCAATTCTGTTGGTAGGGTCCCTTATACTTTTCCCTATTTTAGCTTGGCCGCGAGAGTATCTTTTACAATTCTCTGCTATGTATGAAAATGGTTTTTGGTATATGTCCCCAGAACTCATAAGTTTTATCACTTCAATGCAATTATCCCTCACCCCCTTTAGAAAAACAGTCCTAACTGTATTTGTATCTAAGGAAAACTGCTTAGTCTTTTGGTAATTGTATAAGAACCTTTCTAAGTAGTCTTCTAAGCTTTCTTCTTCTGATTGTTGCATTTTGAATATATCATTCCTAGCATCCCTAGGTCTGTAGTAATCCTAGTATTTCTGGAGGAAGGTCTCCTTCATACCATCCCAAGACAAAATTGTGTGTTCCCCTAAGCTCATGAACCACCGTAGTGCCAAATCTTTTAGTGTGGCTGGGAAAAGTTTTAATTTTTGAGCATTATCTGTGTAGTTATAACTCCTACACAATATGTCAAATTCAAATAAAAATGAGTCAGGGTCTTCTATTGACATACCTCTACAATGCAGAAGTGAAGATAATGGAATGTTATTCATAGCAATGTCTTTAGCCATATCCAGTATGGGGAATCAAAATGTCTCTGTTTCATTGGCTGAGTTTCCCTCTTCTTCTGCCATGTTTCCGAGCACTCTGTAGGGATGTGGTGAATTTTCTCCACTGAGTGATGGTTCCACCACCAGGTTCTCTAGTATCTCTGGTTGTTCCAAGGTTTTGTGTAGTCTTCCAATAGCAGATGCACCCTCTTCTATTATCACCTCTGCTTCTTTTCCAGTTTCTCTTTTGGATGGGGTCGCCAGTGTTGTCTCCTTTTCTTGTTGCCTTATGTTTGTAATCTGAACAGTGGATTTGGATCTGGTGCCTTTTTTTGTTGCTGCAATGGATGCCTTTGAGCTCTCTCCTCTAAGAATTTTTCTTGCACGAGTTTTTGATGAATTAGTATAAGGGGGGGGGGGTTCTTTGTTGTTTGTTTTTCTGGTTTTTCTGAGATTTTAGGAGCAATAAATATGCCTTATTATCCCTGTACCTACTCATAAAAAAAATGAAATCAATGAAAACACAGATTCCTAATTAAAGGTAGGAGGACAACCTGACTTTAGAGCAACTCCACCAAAGTGGATGCGCAGGTTCTTACCTTTCGTCTTACCGTCTTCTCTCCACCCTCAGATTATCCTCAAATCCAATCCAATGCTTCATCAAACCAAAAAAAAATATGCTACCTGTTACCATTTACAACTCCCCGGCAACAACACCAAAATGTTGGTGCGTAAATATGTTCACTGTATATCTCACACTCATTTAAATTTCAATCCGGGATTCGTAATCGAAAGAGTCGTTACACCATATGTGCCGAGAACAAGTAACCTATCTAAGTCTGTTGCATATAGGAAATAATTAATAACATAAAAATTTTGTTTCTAAGATCTCTAAACACTTCAAAATATCCTTTGAACCTAAAAGAGAAAACTGATAATGAAACTCAGACAAACAGTCAATCAAAGAAATGTTGTCTCAGAGAAACAAGTCTGTTCATGTGAGGCACTTGTATTAAAAAGATGAACTTTAAGAAGCTTGTTTCCTGTAATGATTAAAGCAATCAATTTCAGCCATTATGTAAACAAAAGCCAACTTCAATCTCATGTAACTCAATCAAACCAGCACGAGGGAAATTCAATATGACTGAAAGACTTTATTACAGCACATGTAGATAAAAGATAAAGTCTCCTGGTCCCGTGCGATACTATAATCATAAACTTAAAATATCAGTCCACACTTCAAATCATGAGATAGCTACCTGCAAAACTGGATAATAAAATGTATATTTGATATAACACTTTCTGTTACACACCAATCCAAAATAATAAACTCGATGCTCAATCTTGAGAATGAATTAAAGATTAATCACACACACACGCTGTTGTAAACTATCCACACAAAAACACATAATGTATACAATGAGGTTTACCTTAGTTGGGGAGGTGGGCCCTTGCCGAACCAACAAGGAACCTCTTAAGGAGTTAACAGGCTAAAACTTTCACTCACATCCAAGAATTGACATAAAATATCTTTTGTATTAATTCAACTAGTAAATTGGATCAACAGTGTTTTACTTCATACATGATGATGACAAATACTCTCTGATTCTTATCGTATATTTCTTACATTCCTTTCTACACAAAATTCCTTATATAAGGTAATCCGATACTACCAATATGTATGGATAGACATTAAATAGTTCAGGAAATCCCATAATTAAGATTTACATCGAATTTTGAGGAGTCGACTTCATCCTTATGACACGAAATGCATGAGCGATGGAGTCTCTTACAACTGGAGAACTAACTCAGACGCTTCTATCCAACTGTCTTCTCAAACTTTCCACCATTATCCAAGTCCAATTGGTGCATCCCGAAACAAAGATTTTAGTACTGGATTGCACACAATCGTGAGTCTGGTACCGGAATAGAATAGAGCAAAGAATACCGGAATAACGCATGTCTTGGTACCAGATCAAAACTATCTTGGTTACCAGAATGGATTCAGTATTGGATTACATGGTGTCTGGTAGTGCCAAATAGACTGCTCATAAATCAAATTATTAGAACTATACAAAATAAAACACTTTCAATCGAATTAATTAAAGAAAGTTAAACAGACATGCTTTAAATCACCAATTACCTCTTGTAGACATGACATAGCTATTAGGCATGTATTTTGGGAGGGAATAGTCCAGTATAGGTTTATAATAGAGGCAAAAAGACTTAGATAGAGGGTAAGATAGGGTATTATCTTATGGCAAAATGGAGACTCAACAACATTCAAGAAGTTCGGCCCTCTCGACTCACTGTATAGAGGTAGCCCAAAGGGATTTCCCTCACCTGGATGGGGTGCCGCCTGGAGAGATTGTGAGCACAACTGGCACAAAGCATCAATGGGATTTATTAACCCTAGCTATCATCCCTAAACCATTCATTCCTCCATGGCTCACACCATGAGAGGATTTATGGTAATGTGCCTAGCCAGGCACTCGAGCGAGTGAACCAGCCAAGCTAGGCATACTAGGAAGATGTAGAGGTTCTCTCACACATCAATGGTAGTTGCAGTGGTCACTTCACCCTTCAATGGCGTCAAATGTGGGAGAAAGGTCTTATATCAGGAGCCCTCCTCGATTCTTCTTCCCATCTGGTGCACCCTCCTGGTTGTGTTCCTTGGCTCTCACTGCATTTCACAAGTTCTGTCATGTTGTAACCTTTCAATCTGCACCCGCGGTATCCTTCCTGATTATCTTAGCTCCACCTCTCCCCAAGGATTCTTCGTCTCCCTCCCTCACCTCTCCTCCAGCATGCCATGGGAGCACGATAAATCTAAGAGGGGTGCCCACAATAGGGGCACCCTCTCTAGAAGCAACAAACTCACCCCCTCTCAAAGGGCTCTCATCACCCACTTTTCCAAGCCCAAACACTCTAAACAGAGATCAAATTCAGCCACCCTCCATGGATCCTCTATGGTAAAACTGGAAACGGAAGCCTCCCTGCCACTGTGAAAAGTCAAAGAGGAGGCGCCACCCCTTGATGCTCACACTCCTATACCCACCAACCTCCTAGCCCCTCACATAGTCAAACCAGGCAAACCCTATTATGGGGATGGTAGCTTCAAAGCAGAGGAGGATATTCGTCCAAAGGAGAAGCTAGAAATTCACATAGGAACAGCCAAAGACAATACTCCAAAAGCCAACAGAGCAGCAAGCAAAGAGGATGACAACTAGACTCAACACTTCGCTAACCGCCTCATGGAGGAGCACCTCATCATCCTCTTCAAAATCAAACAGAGGAAAGTGGACCAGGAGCACTCTCAATGGATCCTCATCCAAAGGATGGATATCCTATTCTAGGCACTCTCAGATGCTCCAACACATGCCAAATGCCTGACCTACAGCCAACAATTCATCCCAGCTTACAACATACATGGTTAACCCAGCCCAACCACAGATTAATGTTTCCAAGTTTCAACTTTTTTCTATTTAAATTAGTTGCAGAATCGCAACCTATAACGACCTTGATTTCTTTTCCTACTATGTTTACACAGTTGCAGTCATGTTAGCCTTGTTTATAGTTTGCTTAAGGCGAAAGTGGCACTATCGGGTCTATAAATTTTTTCTCATGCAGACATACTGCAATTTTGGTGTCAATTACAATTTTGGTGTAAAGGTTCATAAGGACACGACAATGCCTGAACAACAAGAGGCCACCTGTGTTGGTTTCCCTCTTGTGGAGGCACAGGTGGCTAACACTTGTCTTTGTACAGTCTATGGTTGATATTAATACAAGGTTCTTTTTTATTTACAAAAAAAAAAAAGAGATATAAAAGTGAAAAATATTATGTTGCGCATATGAATTATAAGCTTTGATGATCTCATAATACATGGGTGGACGAAATTTAAAGGCTAAGTAAAAAGGATGAGTTAGAATGTCATGAAAAATCTATTTAAATGATATCCTTTGTTCCTAATAAACTAACCAAAATCCAAAAGCAATATTACCTTAAAAATTCATTACCAATTTTAACTGTAAATGCAGGATTCGTGATGATGATGATATTGATGTTGTTGTTGTGTCAATGTTGTAGGTGACCAAAACTGAAGGAGGAGATAATACTATGTTATGTTCAAAGGTTTCTTTTAAAATGTGGTCACAGTATTCCAGTACCTGCACTGCAATTCCGGTGTTGGTGTGGGAATACTGTATGGTACTGTTTTTCTCCTCTGATACCCTAAACACACTATTTCCTTGCTCTATAACTTACAAATGTAGTGCTGTAAAATATTATACACAAATTTAACTTCAAACTTGTTCAGAGAATATTTGAAAAATTTAAGGAATTATGAACTTATTGGAAATGCTAGAACTTGAAATTGAAAACCAAGAGAAGAATAAAATTGTTCATGTTGAACTTCCATTCTGATGGTGATGAAAATAAATTCAACTAAAGAGAAGAAATAGGGATGGATATCCGGATCAAAACCATGTCCCAATTTATGTATCGAGGAAGAAGTCTCACCTTTTAGTAGAAAATATATTAAGATGGCAGACAACTCCCTCTTTACGAGACAACTAAATTGTCATAGCTGCCCTGTAGCCAACTTCCTTTTTATTCACACTGATTGTTGCAAACTGTCATCAAGATAATAACCAAATTGTCTTCACCACAAACTAATACCTATAGCACAAATCCATCCATGTGAAATATGCCTTGTCGTCGAACATGGATGGAAGTCATTGGATTACCAACCATTAATCAATTGTTAACCAATGTGAGACTTTTCACCTTTGATGATGATGAGAGTCAAGGTGCCACTGGTACAACTTGTTGGACATGAATTAATGAGTTGATGTCGAATGTCCTGCAAGATCTGAAAAACAAGAGGCATTAATGAATACCCACTATTGTCAGTGAGGGAACTTTCCATTAATGTATGCAAGCCCCTAGGTACCATCCAAATCTTTGACTTTGATCCCCCAGATGATGTGTTGAATTTGATGGAGCAAAATTTCTCATAAGGAGAGCCTTAATTCATCCCTCATCATTTGACACGAGAGTAAACAAAATGATTTGAAGAGCATCAAGTAAGGTCTAACAATTGAGAGAAACAATTTTTATTTTGGGCTAATCCACCAGCAATCTGGTTTTTAGACAGGCCCTTTTCTAACCATGTCAATAAACCGATTTTCATAGCTAGACTATTTTTTTCTTTACTTTTTTACTTTTTTTTATTATTTTCTTGTTTAATTTTTATTTTATTTTTATTTTTATTTTTTTTCTTATGTACATACATTCAGAAATCCAGAAGGAAAATATTCAAACAGAGGTGGGAGAGGGAGAAGGAGAGCCCCTAACCACTACCTCCATTTCAGACTGCTGCAAAATATCTTGTACGGAATTATCCTTGGACATAGGCTTGTGATACAACTTCAATCGATGACCATTGACCACAAAAGAAATTTGTCGGTCGATAATTGTCTTAATCCTGACTCATCCATCATTGAAGATGGTCTCAATTTCATAAGGTCCCAACCATATTGTAGTAAGTTTTCCTCTGAAGTTCTTAAACTGAGAATAAAAAAGGAGTGCCCAATCATCGATCTTGAAAAATGTTTTCCTAATGAATTTATCATGCCATCGAGATCTTTGTTCTTGTACCAGAATAGTATGTTGAACTACATCTTGTCTAATTTCATCCAGCTCATTGAGTTGGGATATTCTTTATTTCTGTTCTTCTGATAAATCTATGCCCATTTGTGTAGTTGTCCTAAAGGTTTTCACTTGAAGCTCAATGAGAAGAAGAACATGCTTGCCATACACTAACTCATATGGAGTAAATCCTATGGTATTTCTCCATGTGGTTATATAATCCCACAACACCTCCAAAATCTTGTCTTCCCAATCTTTGTGATGCAACTGGATTGTCTTAGTTAGGATTGCTTCCAATACCTTATTTGTAGACTCAACTTGCCCATTTTCCTATGGGTGATATGGAGAATATTTATAGTTCTTTATTTGGTACTGTTGAGTAAGTGCTTGCATTGATCTGGATGTAAAATATGTCCCATTATCTATCACAATTTCCCTTGAAATATCAAAGTGAGTAAAAATATATTCATAAAGAAAATCTATAACTAAATCTTCACTAGCAGAACGAAGGTATTTTGCTTCTACCCACTTAGTTACATAACTAGTGCAAACTAAAATGTACCTTTTCTTACGTGATGGAGGAGAGATTGGACCCACAAAATAGAAGGCCCATCTCTCAAAGGGTTTGAAAATCACTTGGGTTTGTAAGGGCATATAATCTTCTCACATTTGCCTAACCATTCTCTGACAATTGTCGCAGCTAATTATGTATTTTTTGGCATACTTAAACAATTTTGGCCAGTAATATCCTTTATGGAGGACCTTGTAATAAGTCCTTTTATCATCAAAATGGCCTCCAAAGGTTCCATCATGTAATATCTTCAAGATGTCATATGTTTCATGATAATCTCGTACACATCTTCTAATAATAATGTCTGGCCCAATACAGAAGAGATATCTCCCGATCCATGAATAATTTTCACTATTCTTTATGATTTGTTGCTTTTATCTTGGGGAGAGGTCTTGAGGAAACTTTCATGTGGCCAAATAATTGGCTATATCTGAAAACCACAGAATGTTACTGGAAACAACAAACAAATGATCGTCAGGAAAACTATCATCTACAGGAGTATTTTCATCATTATTATCAATCGGAGAGAGAAAATATGCAACCAAGTTTTCTTTACCAGGACTATCCACAATGGTAATGTTAAAGTCCTACAACAATAGTAGCCACCTAGTGATCCTACCATTTGTGATGAGTTTATTCATTAAAAAAATTATGGCAGAGTGGTCATTGTGAATAAAAGTTTCATAGCCCGTAATATAATGTCTAAATTTATTAATAGCATGTACGACAACTAAGAATTATTTTTCCATGACAGTATAGTTGAGCTTGGTTGGTGATAAGTTTTTACTATTGTAATAGATAACATATGAAAACTGATCCTCTTTATGTCCTAGAACATACCCAAGAGCGTTATCTGAAGCATCAGTACAAATATGAAAAGGGAGGGACCAGTCTGGTCCCCGCAAGATTGGCGTTGTGGACAACCTCTCCTTCAATATTTCAAAATCAATTTGGCACTTAGAATCGCACAAAATGTTAGTATATTTAGCTAACAATTTGTATATAAGTGCAGCTATATTTTTAAATTTTTCAATAAATCTTCTATAGTAACCAGCATGGCCCAAAAAACTTCTTACCTCCCTTGGTGAACGAGGTGCAGGAAAGTCCATGATGAACTTAATCTTAGTTAGGTCCACTTTAATACATGTAGAAGAAATATGACACCGAAGAACAGTGCCCTATTGTGACAACATCTTACATTTTTTATGAATCAAGGAAGCATTATATTCCTTACATCTAATCAATACTCTCTCCAGGTTATAAAGCGCTTTGTTAAAGGAGTCACCATAAATGGAAAAATCATCCATATAAATCTCAGCAAACTTGTGAATAAAATCAGAAAAGATCCCCAATACAACTCTTTGAAAATTGGTGGGGGAATTTCACAACCCAAAAAGAATAACTCTATAAGAAAATGTCCCCCATGCACATGTAAAAGTGGTTTTCTCCTAATCTTTCGATGCAATATGAATCTAATTGTATCAGCTAAAACCGTCCAAAAAGGAGAAGTACTTATTGCCTACTAAGGTATCCAATACCTGATCGATGAAGGGAAGTGGAAAATAATCTTTCAGAGTTGCTTTATTAAGATCACGATAATCAACACATATTCTCCACTTAATTTCCTTTTTAGGCACAACTACAAGTGGAGAAACCCACTTTATTTCAGAATAGGATATATAAAGTTAACATCTAGTAAATTCTGTGATTCTTCTTTCACTATGTCCTTCAAGGTGGGATTCATACGACATTGTGGTTGCCTAATGGGTCTGAAATTTTCTTGAAGGTAAATATGGTGTGTACATGTATTTGGGTGAATGACAGGCATGTCTTTATAGTCCTAGGAAAACGCCCTGGGGTGATTTTGTAATATGAAGATTATTTTTTCCTCCTGATTAGAATCAAGGCCAAGACTGATATTCAGAGTCTTTCTTGGGATAATTTCAACAGTCATTCTATAGGGATCTGTGGTCTCTTTGAAGGATGATACAAGAAAATATGTAGTCCCTTTTGGATCAAAGTTTTCCTGAAAATATTTGTGAAAAATATGATTATAGGTATGGGGTACTTCCAAAAACTAAGTACAATCCCTAATAGAGATAAATAAATTCAGTAAATCATTGTTTGATTGAATTTTCAACCCCCCAAACTATTCAATGGTCAGAAGGGGATGTAAAATTTCTGCTTTTCTGTGATTTTTAATTTCTTCATTTTTAAAATATTCAATTTTTGCATTCTCATAATTTTCAATTTCTTCATTTTCAGGAGATTCAATTTTTTCATTTTCACAAAATTAAGGAACCTGCAAAGAATCTCTTAGTGTTGGTTTGGTAGGTGGGTACAAAGTGAGTTTCTTCATAGCTAGTCCATTTGATATGGTCATCTCTCCAGACCTACAACCAATGAAAGCATTGGTTGTGGCCAACCATGGTCTCCCAAGGATCACAGGGTGGCCTTCCATGTTGGTTTTATGTTGGATAACTAGATAGGATACTCCCAAGAGTCTAAAGTTACCAATATCATCGAGAATACTGACAGGCTTGAACCTAGATCTATCGACAAGTTCGCTCACCATGGGTGTGGCCTGAAGAGTATTTAATTGCAATGTTTCCATGGTAAAAAAGGTCATGATATTTATTGCAGCTCCCAAACCAATCAAAGTATTTCCTATGGGGACATCATTGATGGAAATGGTGACTATGCGGTTCCAATGGTCTCCATATTTTTTCACCAATGGTTTCCTAGAGATTTGCTCGGCCAATTGACCTACTACTTGGATAGTGAGGGGCTCTTTTCACTTCCTTCCATGTTTATTAATGAATAAATCCCTGATGTTTTTTACGTAAATGGGAATTTCTTTTATAGCTTGCAACAGGGGTGTTTTGACACAAACATTTCGTAGCTCGGCCTCTAAGTCAAATTCAGGGAGGATAATCGTCTTTTCTATGGCCAACCTTTCTAGATAAGGTAGAATTAAGGTGCTTGAGGTTTCTATGTGTGAGGAATAGTAGATGTTTGTTTTGGAATGGAGGGAGTAACTATGTTTCTTGGTTGGTCATCATTTATTGATTTTTCAGGAATTTCCTCTCCTTCAACTTCTTCCTCAATGACAACCATGGAATATCTTGGTTTCAAGACTTTCACTGATCTTAGATGTATACTTTGTAGGGGTATATGGGTGACTAGGTAAGTCGAAAAAGGTTTCATCTCAGCATTAAAGGTAGGTTGTGTTGCTCTATTGTTTGGATTCAGTATTGATTGTGCAGACATTTATGTTGTTCTGGGAGGGTTTTGGTTTGCAACCAATTGTGGTAATTGTGGGACTATTGCTTGGGTATTAGGATACAATGGTGGCATGGATGGGGGGTATTTCGAGTAGTTAGGATAAGGAATTGAGAAAAAAATTTGAGGCATTTCCTGTAAGGGTTACCTCTTCAATTTTGTTGCCAAGGCTGAGTTTGAGTTTGTTGTTGTGGCCAAGTGGGTCACCATGGAATTTGAGTGTTCCACTATTGTTGATAAGCATTATAAGGTACAAAATATGGTGAAAAGGGATCTTGGGACATACCTTGGGCTCTTGGCTTCCATGTTTTCTTCAGTGCAACTTGAAAAGAAGGTTTTGCAGCCTCATTATTTCCCTTATATATGGATTTAAGTCTGAGAAGTGAGGGGAAATTATCTGTCTCATGAACCTCCACACATATTACACAAACCTGCACATTATCCAATGGAAATTCTTTAAATGGATGTTTCTTTCGACAATGGGGACAAAAAACATACACAACAACCTTCTCCTCTTCTTCTTTTTTCTTAACTTGAAACATATCTAGCTGAGAACTAAGAGTACCAAGAATTTTTGTTTTAAAATTTTCCAATGAATTTCCTAATTCTATCTTTGGTACTCCACCTCCTGCAGCAGATTTTGGTACTTTTGGAAAAACATCTCTTATTCCCTTACCAGATTTTTCTCAACTCCTAGAATATCTCCTGCACAAATCACAAATGTTAGCAAATGGAAAATGAGAGATATCTCTCACACCCATCATATTTAACACATCAATATGTTCTTCTTGTATCCCTTTTATAAATATAATCCTTATGGTGTCATTATTTAAAGTACACTGCATGGTTTTCTGGAGGTTATAAAGAAACCTTTCCGCATAGACTTCAAGACTCTCTTCCTCTGATTATTTCATCTTAAAGATTTCATTGCGAGAGTCTCTAGTCCTACAATATTCTTGATAATTTCTCAAGAAAGCAATTTTCATGTCTTCCCAAGATCAGATAGAGTAATATTCAAGCCCCATGAACCATATTAGAACAAAGTCTTTTAAGGTTGAGGGAAACAATTTTGATTTGTGTGCATCATCAACATAATTATAGCTTCTACAGAGAATATCAAACTCAAAGAGAAAAGCATATGGATCCTCTGTAACCATACCTCTATGATTCAGAAGGACTGAAGGAGGGATATTTTTCATATTCACATTTGACATCAATTCGAGAATGGGAAATCGAAAGGTAGCCTCTCCTTTTGGTTCCCCATTCCTTTCCTCTTCATCTTCCATGTGGCCAAATAGACTAAATTCTGTAGGTCTTGGTGGGAATGGTGGCTCAACCACTAGATTTTGATGAATGGTGAAGTTGTCTCCCATGTTTAATTATGGAATTCCTCCCACTACAGAAGTTTCTACTTTTGAAATGATCACATTGTGGGGGGTCCTATGTAGTTGGTGTATAAGCTCTGGATTGACAGTCTATTCTAGTGTTGGATCGATGTTTGAAGTCGGCCCAACAACTTGTTTCTTTTCAACTGGTTGGTCCAGGAATTCTCCCTCTTTTCCCTAGACCTTTTCTATTGTTGGTTCATATTGTGGGGTGGAAACCTTGATGTAGAACCCTCTCTTGTCTGCATGCTCCCTTCGTATCTTTTAACCAAGTTTGTAGGAGGGGTTTTATTGCTACCAAATAAATTTTATAGAATATATGTTTTTAAAAATATACCCTTACTATCCCTAGGCCTAAACATTAGTTAACCACATGCCAGATAGGGTTTGGAAGGACTCACAATAGTGGAAATGTAGGTTCTTACCTTCCGTATTATTGTCTCTCTGCCACTGATCTAAAAAAAAATTCTTAAAGAAAACAATCGAAAACTAAAAATAAAAAACTAGCTTCTTATCGTTTACCTTTTAGCATTTCCTTGTCAATGGAACCATAATGTTTGGAAAATTAATTTCTATATTAAAGTCCCACTTAAGTTTCAACCAGGTTCGTAATTTGATGAATTGAAGGCAAAATATGTGCAGGAAAAGGACATAAGTATATCCTACCTTATCTTTCAAGGAGCAACATAGCTAAGTGACCTATCAATCATTCATTGAAATAGAAAACAAATTGGCAAAGAAAAAACTCAAACTACTATTTCACTCCACATAGCTAATCAATAATCAATCCAAAGAATCATTCCTCTATCTCAAATTTCTAAATCATATTCTATGTGTGGGAAGAAATCAACCTTCTAGAAAAACAGGAAAGAAACAAGAAACTGATTGAAAAAGGAGTAGTAATTAGCCAAGAAAGTGTTTGTATCAGTCAACAATATGAGTCCAATCAAGTCCTCATATAATTGTGTTACTAAAGTACAATAAGAATAACCATATTTGAGAGTAATTCCCAATGTCTAACCTATCCTCAACTTTAAACACTTACTTCACTACAAGCATGAAAAACTCTGTGGTGCTACTGCATTCTTACACCCAGACAGTAAGTTGTAGTGTAGAGGAATGACTCTAGATGATCCTTGCCACAAATCTTGACACTTCGATCGATGGGTGAAGAAATTATATTAACACTAATTTATAAAAGAAAACTTACAACTACCAGCAAGAGAAAGTAAACACATGACTTGCACACAATTGAACCTAAGCTCTTTTCCCCTGAAATATTATCCTACTTTTACTAAAACACCTCTAGAGGTCACACAACACTCAACAAAAAGGAAAACCCCAAACCAAAAATAAAATTTCATGTTAATGAATTAAATATTTATGCCCTTAATACCATAGAATCATAATATATAGGTATCAACTGAACCACTTGTGAATACAACTCAATTCTTGAACATTCAATGAGTTATGTATTTAAAGTTTTTATGATATGTGACCAGGTCATCACAAAGCTTTTATTAATTCTTGATATTAATCCTTCCTAGTTAAGATAAAAAAAAACGAGTCATCCATTTAAGAAGATGAGATTTATAGAATGATCATGCCATTCATTCCAGGTATCTACTTCATTCACAAACAAATTCTTATTAACCAAAGACAACACTTTAACTCATTTTAATATATTAATTCCATGTCAACACACAATGGATAATATTGTCCTTTGATTCAGTTCAGATGTTTGACCACATGAGCTTTAGCTTAATTGACAAGTGTGGGAGATATTCAGATCATACGTTTGTGGTTGCGTAATTTACCATTCGAACTTGAAACATGTTTGGTTGTATAACTTATATAAGAAGGATTTATGCTTTCAACATGATGCAAATACTAACACTCATTCACACAACTAAATTTCTATATGAGAGACTCCCATTGTACTAAGGGAAGTTCAATATATAGCACATGAAAAACCACAGTGAGCAATAAATACACATGAAATTAAATGAAATATACAATTCATGAACCACTCCATGCAAATCCATACATGAACAAAATAACATTAGATAAAGAGAGAATAATATACAAGCAACTCAACTTACCAGGGGATGTGGGCCCTCGCCTTCCCAAGTATTGACTGGGAACAGACTCAGTAACTCACAGATACAAAAGTAAAATGAGGAAAATCCATCTTTATATTAAGTAGATATTTGTAACACACTTACAACATATTCATCATAGTATGAGAAAAGAATATATGTAAAACACCAAGTAAATCCATGATTATATTCAGTAAAATGTCCAACTAAATTGTTTATAGAGAAAGACCCCCTTGCTATAGCAGAAAAACCCCTCTACGGACTACACCAGGGTTCTAAAGTGCAGGAAGAGCTAAGTGTCTATAGTCTCCTACTTTTTAACAACTATCCTGTCATTACCCCACAATCATACATAAAAGACAAAGTATAGGGATTCAGTAGGAATACCTTAAACTCCACGTCCAGTGATGATCCCTTTGTGCTTAGTTGTTTCTCGACTGCAGATCTCCTCCCAAGTCCAACCTGCATTCACCAAAATACAAACAAGAAACTACAAGCATGCATTCTGTATAAGGATTAGTGGGTTAAACATCATAACAAAATGTAAACAAATCATAAATATTTAAGACATCATTTGGTGGGACAGAAAAAGTATTTCTTTATATTAATCTCACAAAATTCGTTTACAACATGAGACCGACAACTGCTCCTCGAAATTCGTCCTGGTCTCCTCTTCACCATGCACCAACTGCTTCCATGTCTTCTTCTCCTCTTCAATTCTCTCTAGGGAAATGGCAAAGGCTTGCAATGGAGGAAAAAGTAATTCTGACTCAAAATCACAATGTGGTTGCAAAATACTAGGGCAAAGGGGGAATACTAAAATGGGCAGAGTTTATATGCTATCATGATTCTTCTTGGAATGGGACCCCAACACCTTTTTTTATAGGCTAAAAGAGATAGTAACGGTTGGGGTGATTGGCTATGGGTGGTCAACTAGTTAGGTAATGGCCCGAAAACCCGTATCCCTTTTCAATTTTCATTTTTCGTGCTTTTTTGTGAGTGTACGCGGGTCAAGGTGTTAAGATGCAGAGGCGAAGTGCTACAAGGCTTGTGTATAAGGCATGATTCAGATGGTTCAATTGAGAGCAACATAGATACAACATTAGGCCAAAGACGCAGGAATGCAAATGCGATTAATAAGACACAATGATAACGTCCTTTGATGTAATTTTAATGAGCTCAGAGAAGGTAAGCTCGGCGAGTTTTCATTTTTAGAGAGTTTGAACAAGTGTAAAAGAAGACTCCATTGGGGTACCTTTTTCAAAGGTAGTCTAGTCAGCTCGAAAAAGGGGTAAACTAGCACCAAACCGACGTCTATTCAAAACCAAATTAACGAGTGTGACAAAGACAAGATCACTCATAAATCTTTTGATTTTTAAGGAGTCTGAAAAGAGCTTAACTATGGAATCCGTAAGGGATGTTCTTCTGGACCAATTTAATGAGTGTGAAGAAACAAGGTCACTCGACAATCTTTTCAATTTCAGGGAGTCTGAAAAGATCTTAACTATGGACTCCGTGGGGGTTCCTTTTTTGTAAATTTAGTCCCTCGGGCCCGAAAAAGGGTTAAATCTATACCTGAGAATACTCTTCTAGAGAACCAAGACTCCTAGAGTATACCTTTGTTCGTACATTTGACCATCTAAATCGAAAAAGGGGTAAACTACCACCAGACAGATGTGCCTTCAAATTTTAGTTTGGCAAGCATGAAGGGAAACAAGATCACTCAACAATCTTTTCATGTTTAGAGGGTCTGAAAAGGGATTAAAAGAAGACCCATTGTTTTGGAATTCCCGAGGGTGAGGTCAAAAGCGATAAAGAATCATGCAAGTGAGGCTCAAAATCGTAATTAGGAAAAACTAAAAGGAATCATGATCATATAATCATTAGCAACAACATGGAAACCAAAATGCAACCATGATCTACATAGGGAATACATGTGAAGGTAGGCTCTACCACTAAATTACGACATTTCTAGAGTAGGAGTGAGGGTTCCGTGTCGCAATTCGGTGGGATCGATCATATGGCAAAGAGAAAAAGACAATGAGGTGCAACAAGTGGAGGTCACATCCTATCTTACATGCACAAAGTTGGAAAAATGACTTTTTACCAAAAGACCCAACTCTCAAAAAATTTCCCAACACCTAAAGTAACACAAATCGTAATATCCCCCAAGAAACTCAAGAACCATACTAAACGATTTCCAGGCTAGAAAAGATGAAAAAAAGGGTCCAAAAATGACAAAAAGGGGCCAAAAAGTCTATAAATAGAAGCTGACAGCTCATTATCACCATTGTAAATTGAGAATTGACAAAAATGTTAAAAAAAAACCCTTTGCCGAAAGAGTTGATTCTAGGAGCTTCAGTGGACGAAATGAACTTCCGCTTGGACCAAGTAAGTAAAGACTAGCGCCTCCTACCTTTCATTCTTCCTTTTTTGCATTTATTTTTGTTTTTTGGGGGGGCGCTAACCTTTAAAGAGGTCAGCCCTACGTGTACGTGGTATTTCCAAGAACAGCCCGCCTGTGCACGCAGGCATAAGATAATTTCCCCGCGTACACACGCGACTATCGCCAAGACAGGCCACGTACACCCTCTAATAAGTGGAAAAAATAAAAAACAAGAGTTAACTCCCCATGAATTTGTCATTTTTTAGTATGTATGTTCATTGGAGAGAGAGGGAGCATGAGGACATTGATTTTTTGGTCTCAGAAGACCCTTCTGCTATCGATGTTTTATCACAATGTCTTAAAATTCTTCCAGTGTTTGTTTCTGAGGGAACAACCCAGGTTACTAAATGCCTTGATAGATTATTGGAATCCTGACGTCGAGGCATTTATGCTCGAGGGGCAGTCGTTGACTCCAACAACTGAAGACATTTACTTCCTGACTGGTCTCTCTAGGAGAGGTGATCCAGTAAACTTGTGTACTTTTCCCCCCGGGCCTCACAACATTGAGGAGTTGATTGGACTCCATTGCGAGGCGGGTACTGAGAAAGTAGGTTCTCAGGTGCCTATACACAAGATCAGAAACCTATCATTGAAAGTGATATTTCCACTCATTGGGTGGATCACTCGATCCACAACTTTACATCAGGCCTCTCGGGTGCACATGCATTGTGCAGTGTAGTGCTTAAATGCATGGATTTTTTACTGGAGTACAACCATGTTGGATTGCATGAAGAGATAGCTAACAGAGTGTCAAATACGGGAACACCAAAACTTCAGGTTTGGGACTGTTTTATGTTCCTTTTTCTTCGAGAGGGTACCCAGTCTTAGTCCTCGAGTCTATTGAAACAAGAGAACACCATATTTTTTGAAAGGATGAAATATATAAAAAAAAAAAAATATTCTTCAGCTTTACTTATATATGTTACAATGTGTACACACATGAATTTGTTCTCTTTGCTTAGTTATGTGACAAATTCCAATATAAATATAATTAGCATATGCATCAGATACATGACTAGAACCTCTAGGTATTTGATTATAAGTAAGAAAATCAAAGTATCATTCCAAAAGTCGTACCCATAGGAATCGTCGTAGTAGAGTAGGGTCTCACACATGGTAAATGTCATTTAAATGACATACAACTAACTGGGAGTCCAGGTGAACCTCTAAATATCAAACACCATGTGAAATGACATTGTGTAATAGTTCTATAATGATTCTATACTCAACCACATTATTCATTGATGGCTCCAGATGAACGCCACATGAAGACACCAGTTGGCCCTAGGGTGAGTAAATGACCTAAGCGATGGAAGCCATGTTCTATGTATGATGACTAGCACCATCTATGAATCCTAAGTAACCTGAAGACTCCACTGACATCTTCCAACCAAGCGAAAACTTGATAAGTAAGCTGATGAAACAAAGGAAAATATATATATACACTAATATACACTAGTATACAAAAGGTAACGCACAAGCTTAAGGGCTCACGCTTAATACCTTTTAAGGTAGAGCCCATTTATGGGCTCATCCAACATATTCCCTTCATAATATTCTAATTCATAGGCTCATTTCTCTAAGACACATCGCATGATATAAGGACTGTGCCACATGGGGTTGAACTTGCCTGCCCTTAACTGTTCTTTGGCTTGGTCATATAGAAGAACCAAGTCACCCTCAACATACTGTCGAGGAAAAACAGACCTATCATATTGAACCTTAACACATCATTTATTTTCTTTGATAGTTGTAGAGGCATCACAACGCTGCTCATCAAGATGTTCTAGGTGTATGAGGCATTCTTCAAGATCGTATGTGTAAGGTAGGAGCTCAATTGCTCATTTGAGGGAAGGGATTTCACATTCAATCGGAAGAATCGACTCCACACCATGTACTAAATGAAAAGGAGAAAAACCAGTGGAAGTCTTTATTGAGGTTCGATATGCCCAAAGTGTAGAGTAAAGAATAAGACACCAATCAAACTTACTCTGGATGACAGTTTTTTGCAAGATGATCTTGAGAGATTTATTCACCACCTCTACTTTTCCATTTTCCTGGGGCTAATAAGGGTAAGAATGATAGTGCTTAAACCCCAGTTTTGATGCTAACTCTTTCATCATTTCATTCTGAAAGTGACTTCAGTGATCAATGACAATCTCTTTTGGGATTCCAAACCGGGATATAATTTGGTTGAATATGAAGAATGTTACAATCTTACCATCGGATTTAACAATAGGCATGGCCTCTGCCCATTTAGTGAAGTAATACATGACCACAATGATATGTTGATGCCCGTCGACTGAAGTTGGGTTACAATCCATAAAATATGCCCCCCACTTGGTGAAGGGACCGATGGTTATGACTGGGTGAAGAGGGGTTGGGTGTGAGCACATTTTCCAGGAAAACACCTGGCAAGGGTGACACTTTTTTACTATCTCAACACAATATTTAAAAATTGATGCCCAAAAATAACCGGTTCGTAATATTTTTTGGGCTGTCACAAGCTCAGATAAATGACCACCACAAGCCCCACTATGACAGTCATTGAGAACCGACTCAGCTTCCTCGTGATTCAAGAAATGACACAAAATATTATCTACTCCTCGATAATACAAAGTGTCATCGATGATAAGGTAATTTTTAGCCTGATGACATATACAACATCAATCGTCTCTCAACAAATGCTAGGATAGCTTCAAGTTATGAAGATAAATTAGAATTTCTCCATACCAGGGGCACAAAGATGAGATAAGTAAGATATTTTCATCTAAGAACGAATCGTCATGAAAAATATCCTCATCTAGTCGAGGGAAGTCTGATATCAACTCAGAAAAAACTAGCGATTTCTTAGACTTCGCTGAAGGAAAATCAAGATCAAATTCTTTCAAAATAAAAATCCACTTATTTTATTCCCCCCCTATGATATGCCTGTTAAGGATGTATTGAAATGGATTGATATCTGCAACTACGGTAGTTTTTCAAAGTAATATATAATGTCTTAATATTTGAACTACATGTATGACGACCAAGGCTAGTTTCTCTACGTGATAGTATTTAATTTCAGGACTGACCAAGTTTTGACTAAGATAGAATAAAATTTTATCATGGAGGTCATCATCCTCCTGAACCATAACCATACCAAAAAGCCCTTCGAATGTGGCGATATAAAGAAAATAGTCTCTACTATAGTCTGGAGGCTTTAGCAGAGGTGTCAATACCAAGGATTTCTTCAGAGCATCAAAATATTCCTAGGCACACTCATCCCAGATAAATAGAGTATCTTTCTTCAAAAGATGCATGAAACCCTTAGTTAAATTGGCATAGTTCACTATGAACCGATGCAATAAGTTAGCCTTCCCCTGTAAACCTTGAATTTGTTGAATGTTGCATGGGAGAGGCAATCAAAGTATTGCATCAACCTTCATAGGATCTACCATGATCCCATGCTCAGATACTAAGAATACTAAAATACAGCCATACCTAACACAGAATATGCACTTTTGAGGGTTCAACCAAATGCGATAGCAACAACATCTCTCAAATACTAATCGAATGTGAGTGGAGTGATCTACTATCTTGCTAGAGTGAGCAAAAAGATCATCTAGGTAAGCTTCGACAATATGATTGAGATCATGAACAACAAAGGTCATGGCGCATTGGAAGGTTTCTCCGATGTTTTTAAGGTCGAAAGG
>SNQJ01S0059416.1:0-19319 GCA_010110895.2 Picea sitchensis
CATTAAGGCATGCAAGCCTCCAGGTACTCAAAATGGACTCTAGTCTATATCCCAGATAAGGTGTTGAAGTCGATGGGGCAAGACTTGTTGAAAGGTGGGCCTTAAGGAATCCCACATCAGTCAACACGAGTTTGTACAAAAAGATTTGGTAGGACTATCAATGGAAAGAACTCATGAGAAAACAGTGTGTATCAACATGGCGAGGAAAACAAGGGAATGTAATCATGGAAAGGGAACTGAATGGTTTTATTCAAAAGGGCGAACTGAAATGGAAAAAGAAGGCAAAAATGAATTGAAAGGGATAAAGGAATGTATGCGATTCAGAGAAAAATACGCATGTGTAAAGTTCTGACTGATAAGGTGATGGAACATAGGCTTCAGACATGGATGACTTAATGTGCGTTTGAAGGAAAAATAGGGATAAACATGCATGACGCAAATGGGTTATGAAAGGTTTCTGTGTAACAACAAGCGTCATGATGTTTATGATGAGTAAAAGCTTCGTCAAGCTGTTGATCAAAGCATGTTTGTTAAAAGTTTGTGATTCTTGAGAAATCACAGCAACAACAAATGTAATCATCTTTGAACCTGTAAAATGTTAGTACTAAACCTGCAGTGAAATAGTGAGATCATTGAAAAACATAAAATGCAGGAATGAGTACAAATGCCAAAAAAATGAAATGTGTCTTTTACCTATTGCCGTGGGCAATCTCCTTTGTCAAAACCTGTTTCAAGTAACTCAAGGAATTATCGTTAAATACAAAAACATAATTCCAATCAATCTCCTTTGTCAAAACTTGTTTCAAGTAACTCAAGGAATTATCGTTAAATACAAAATATAATTCCAATAATGTTCCAGGAAGTGGAAAGATCCATTTGGTAATTGTTTTTTGAGTTTTATAATTTTAAAGCTTTTATAATTTTTAGTGTTTTGTTTTATTTCTCATAACAACAAAAGAAAAAATAAAATAAAAAAAATTATGCTAAAGGTAAACAAATTCATTACTTTACAAAATAAATAAATAAATAAATATCACTGTGAAAAAAAATGGTTGGTAAGGAATGTTTCTTTTGTTTTGTTCCGTTTTAATGAAGCCAACCGAATGTCCAACAATAATTAAAAATCATCATCCATGGAGTATAGCCTCATATCATTGGTCTCTGGATAACTCCGATTAACGCGGAAGATAAAACCCAAGTCTACCGAGACTTTCCATCCTCTTTATTCCCCGCTCTTCCAACATGTTCTACTATCTGTGTTCTATCGTGATCCAAGGCGTGAGCCAAAAGTCTCTTCCTCGCTTATCTGCTAACATCAGCAATAAAATGTAAGCTACTTCAAGGATTTTCAATAATGTGGACCTCTCAGAAAAGACTTCCAAAGCTCAGGTCGACCGTATCTCTTGATCTCCTGCAAGACCCAAAGGCATTAACACTCTAACCATCCTGGACGATCCGAATGGCTCTCAAATACCAAGGTGTATTGTTTTGGCGAAGTTGCACCATCCCTTTGATATCATCAATTCTCAACAATCGCCCAGAGTTTACTTGGTCCTGGATTGTGTACTCAGCCAGAATTCTCAAAGTGCCTCTATAAGTTTTAATATGGCCCTTCTTCACATTAAATCCAAGTAAAGGTATAAGTCCACCAGCAGCACTAGAATTAGCTACGGCAAGCAATGTACCTCTTCTTCCATTACAGACCAGACTGGATAGAGCTTGTGACGATTCCTGCATGAACCAAATTTCTTCCCCGAGTATCGAGTATCGAGTGAAATGGTACATATTTGTATTTGATCATATGCAGTATCTGCCGCTTCATTGTTAGCATAAAAAAGCACAATCCAATAGAATAATGATATTGGCCAAAATACTGGCACATCAACTATTGAGAAGAATGTCATTGCAAAACAATACAAAATGTCTTTGTTATAGAGTACTCGTAATTTAACTTAGGTGCACCGGGTCGAACTACTTTGAATTCATCGTAATCAGCCTTCAGGCAACGCATTGGACTTCATCTCCTGATCGGCTTCATGGACAAACCCCACTATCAATAAATTCAATATATAGATTCCTAGTCGGTAAGAGACTATGTAAACCCCTCTATGGAATAAATCCTTACGAGATAAATGGCCGCTAGCATGACAAACCCTGCCCAGTCTGTGCAGGGTAGATTTGTCCAGATAATACTGAAAACCTTTCCAAATGCTGCTCTTCCATCTGGCTATGGCCAAGGAGGGTGAGTCCCCCACACCGCCCTCGCCAAAATTCGCCTCCATATGTTCGACGGATTAGCGCATATATGTTGTGTGCATATATCTTAGTTCGATGGTGCGCTGCGATCTATACATACAATCGGAAGAGCTCGTGCAGCAAAGAGGGACTTTCCCGGCATAATTTTAGCGAAATCTTCAAGGCCAGTTGTATTTACTCAGGTGGAACTGTGTTACAAAACAAATCACCGGCTTCTCGACATGAGTCAACCGCGAATATACAATTCGGAATACGACCGCTATTCCATCAATAGATCCAAAGATTTGATAAACTATGAACTTATAATCGCACTCCAAATTTTCATCATAATGCGGCATTTATGTACCCAACGAGGAAACAATGAGGATTAATGGTTGCTTCCTTCCCACAACAAAATGGTACAATCGTATGATCTTTTGGTGCCAAATATTGGGTGGATCCTACATGAAAAACTAGGTAGAGAACATCCCAAATTTTAACATCCTTAAAACTTTTGTGATTCTTCCATGTTCCCAAAATAGAAAAATCCCTGAAAGATGCTTTCACAATAAAAGATAAGGATGTATCACATTAATATCTATATTTCATTTATCTACATTACTTGCAGGCGCTTGTTGTTGTTTTCTAGGATCGTAATGTACCTTGTTCCTCAAGTTAGTTTCTACTGGCTAAGGAATCATCAAGCCTAAACTAACTCTGTGGGAGGATACTGGGTTGTGTGGTTTATTCCAAGCTAAGTGATACACCATTCAACAACCTGGATGCTTTTGATAAGCCCTCATGCTCTTATTAAAATTCCTTTTTCTTTATGCATTATTCCCAAAACAAATTTAATTGGTAAACGTGAAAGATTTGAACCTGCCATTGTTTTGTTTGTAGATTTAATTTCCAGGCATTGATAGAATGAGGGACAAAGGCAAAAGCATGGAGTTTCTACCACACAAATCAATAATATCTTAGGTCAAAAAGACACAATTTGATTATTGGCACTGGTTTCAAAGATATATGATGTTGTTTTCAAAGATATAGATGCATAGTTGTTTCAAAGATATAGCGATATAGAGATAAGCTTCTTAAATATATATATATATATATATATATATTTTTCGTTTTCTAGGTTTTCAAAAAATAAAAAATAAACTTTAGAAATTCTTTATTTTGCAAATTTATAATAAAGAATCTGGCGGGATGTTGACGTTTGTTTCACCGGGCCAACATATAATCCACTGTTTCAAATTGTTTCACTGCTGTCTCTGTGATCACATGTTTTCCTACATCATATGTTTATTCATAATTGTTTCTTCTTTTGCAAATAGAGTATTTAGGCATCATTATACTCCCCAAAAAATACTATTAGTCATCCTACTTTATGATCCCTACTATTGCACGTATTTAGGAGCATTCTTATTCCCAAGAAAGAACTGAAAAGAAACAACAAAATGAAATCCTACCTATTCTATGCTAATTAGAAATTAGAAAGAAGTTACTTGTAATCAAATTTCCAAAGGAATCCATTCAATGCATAGTATATATTTTCTTCCAATTTAAAAAATGATAATCTGGAATATACATGAATATACAAAAGATAATTGGAACACTACTGAAACTCTAAATTATCAAAAGAGAAAAGAAAAAACTAAAATGGACTTTAACTCCTGTACCGCTTTGAAACTATCGCTCATTAGCTCCTTAGGCATAAATTGTCTTTCCTTGGATCAAGGTCATACTCCTCATTGTCCTCCTCTCCCTTTGTTTGCATTCCTTCATGTGTTGATCTATCGTCCTGCTTCTCAAGGGAGTAATTAAGCTTCCTCGATCAAGTATCAAGATCTTCCTTCCGTGAGAAGAGGGAAATCCCCCGGGCCTGCAAGGATCTGAGAGAGTTGTTACAAGCTTATATTCATAGTTAAACCATGTTAAAAGAAGAAGGGATTCTTACAAGATCCAAAATCAAAATGAAAATCAAAATCACATTTGTTTTTAAACACTCTTGAAACAAACCACTCTTGTTGAAACACAAAAACAACAATCTTCACAGCTGTGAGAACCCATTGCTAATTGAAAATTTCATTGACACACATTGAAAGCTATCTATATCCCACAGAACAAGACCTCTAATCCCTTCCATTAAGTAGGGACCCTAACCCAATCCCCCTGACTAGCACACTTGCGTAAACAATTGAAATCTACAGAACAGGACTTATCCCTTCCATTGCTAGGACTCTTAACTCCACTGACTAGCTAATTTTAAATAATTGAAATCTACAGAATATCCTATTCTAATCCCCTTCCTTCTAAGTAGGGACTCCTTGACCAAGTCTCGACTCAGTACACTTGCGTAACAATTGAAATCTACATGAGAATAAGACCTTCTAATCCCTTCCATAAAGCAGGGACCATTTGACCCAGCCTTCCATCATTAGCACAATTTGTGGAAACACTGAAATATACGCAGAATGTGACCTCTAACTCTTCCTTCTAAGTAGGAACCCTTGACCTACCGATTATCACTCTTTGCATAAAAGGAAATTGATACCTCAATCCCCCTCAGGAAACATTAACGGGCTTCTAAAATGTTAGGTGAAATATATGTCGCTATAGTACTTGCCCAACTATTTAAATTATCAATCTGAGGGTACGAACTCATCGGGCATTAATGCGACCGGGGAGTATGGATCAAGTAGAAATCTAATCTAATCTAATTCATGTTGTCAAATCAAAACCCATCTAGGAATGCATTGAAACACTAACTAGAAAGCATGAAATTGCCTAAGGGAAGCCATAACATGTGAAGAGTTAATAACAATGAGCTCATACAACATATCAATCTCAAATTATATTACATAATAGTCAAATGACAAACATGAAAGAATAACAAAGCTAAGAATTCCCTCCTCCTGATTACAATCACATCCTAATTGAATTTTAACTCTGAATTCTCTAATTGAATTTCATGAAGAGAGAGAGCACTCTCTTATATACACATGAAGAAGATAACCATCTCACAATTGGTACATCCAGTTCTTATTCTCCCAACCACTCTCAACTACTTTCCCATTATTACAAGATATGATCCCTTCAAATCCCTTTTCACATATCTCCTCCTTACATCTTGGATAAGATATTCCAACCAAATTCCATGATCTCTCCTCAAAAGAGGTTTTGAATAATTATCTCCCTTTGGAATGATGGAAGAGATATTCTAGAAGCCTCTTTGAATTAATCATCCATATTCCTACACATTACAAAGCCTCACATAATTGAGATATATATGAAAACATGTATATTTCTAATATTTAATCATAAATTCACTTTAATACTAAATGAATAAAGTGGAAAAATAATGATGGAAACCCCAAATATATTTATGAAAATGGTATGACTAAGGTTTAATGGGAAAATGAAATGTAAGGAATAGTGAAGGAAAGAGAGGATATAAAAGTGACATTTATGAGGCCCAACACTTACAGTGCTTCAGACATTGATGCTCATCCGATGAATTGTTCTATCGATGAATTTGGCGTCCCTTTGAGAGGTGAGACCAAATGGACTAGAAAGGAAAATTCCCCATTCCTATAATGTGATCCAATACAAAAAATCAATTGTAAAGAGTAATAAATCAAACAATGGAAATAAATTGATGGAAAGAATATCCATGGTGGTGATAAAGCCACGTGGAAGAATCACATCAGGAAATGGCGTAACTGTGGATTCATCATCATTATAGCCATGACAAGTGTAAATGACAAAGCCAGTAATTATAGCGAGCCTCTAAGTCTAGTGGAATCAACATCTATAGAATAACCTCTAGCCTAATCAATGAGAAGGAAGATCAATTATTGATCACAAAATGGATCAATGATGATACATTGAAACAATATCATGTGGCCCACAACAAGAACCTTGGAAAATATTTGATCGATGACGGGGATTATAGTGGGTACATAAATCAACGGTCATAATTATATCAGAGATTGATATTGGGAGAATATCTGATAATTCGTTTGTAAAGAGTATCAATGACCCTCATGAAATTGTGGATGCTCAACTAGTGAGAGGTTTAGAAGAAAGGAACACCCCATAATTTAAACATGTAATAGAAAGGAAAACCACATGTAGGATTATGGTTTATTGCGGTACCCATTTCCTCGATATTCGAGTCAAGTACTTAGCCCCCCGTAATAAAGGGTATGGTCATGTGCACTTGGTTCTATAATCGTAGGAATAACACTATCAACAAAGGAAAATAATCCCCGAGGTATTATACATTGTGTAAACCATTCCAATAGCGTATTTTCCATAGGTCAAATCAGAGAATCACTGGGTCCACTTTAAACGTTAATGAGGTCCACATATAGTTTGATTACAACAATGAGAGAAAATGAGTTTACAAAAGTTGAATGAATAGGCGTGAAAAGTGCACGAGAGAGGAAGTGTGAAGAGAAGATACTTTGTGGTCTATGTGAAGTCATTTATAAACAATGAAAATGATATGAAGCATGAGAACACAAAGGATTAAGCATGTTGGAGAAGTTATTGAAGAAAATTTATATATTTATGCAATTCAAGGGTGGCATGGTTGAGCAAGGAAATATTTGGTTGGAGCTCAATTAGTAGGTTGGTGTCTGGTTTTGCAGGCTAGTGAGTGTTTGCAGGTTGTTGCCTCTTTTTGTATGTTGGTGCCATTTTGTAGGTTTGTGCCTATAGAGGATTGGTGTCCTCGTGCATTTTCAGGTTGGTGCATGTTTGCAGGTTGGTGCTTGGTTTATGAGTTGGTTCTCATAAGAGGATTGTTGTCCTCATAGGTTTTAGGATTGTGCCTACAGAGGATTGGTGTCCTCATTGACAATTGTTCATACATGAATTTATATTCAGTTATAAATATTTTCAGGGTCTTCACAATACAGATTTCTACCTCTATATTTGTAAATGTGTTGAATACTTTATGTGATTACGATGAGTACATTTATGGTATAACTGAATACAAGTATAAGTCCTAACTATGTTCTAAAATCATGTCAGAATAAAAAGTAATAAAATCATACAATATTGATTCACCCCTCCTCTCAATATTATTAAACATTGCAACAATTGGAATCATAGTAGGTTCCTTTAGAAATAGGCTAAACACTGGAAGCCAAATCCCTGAAGATCACATGGATAAACATGATAGATTATCATTAAGAAAATATCCATACTTTGATGGAACAAATTATGGTTTATGGAGCATCAGAATGAGTGTGTATCTTCATTCACTAGGATACAATGTCTAGGAATTATTAAAGAATGGTTATGAAACTCCAAAAAAATCACTCTTTGACATAGGTGCAAATAATCTCAGTGATAATACCTCAAAAGCCATGAATGCAATTATGGAAGGATTATCAAAATCAGAATTCACCAAAGTCATGCACTGAAAATATGCGAAGTAGATGTGGGATAAACTGAAGAATACTTATGAAGGAAAAGATAAAGTTAAGAAATAAAAACTACAAATTCATAGGAGTCAATTTGAAATTCTGAAGATGGATGAATAAAAAAGCATTGCATCATATATTCTTCATGTGGATGGAATTGTAAACATCATTGGAGGTTGAGGTGAAAGGGTTGATGAAAAAATTATTGTGAAAAAAGTACTATGGTCACTTCCTATGAGATTGAATCCTAAGATTTCATCTCTTGAAGATATAAAATATTTGGACAAATTAACAATGGATGATATTCATGGAATTCCTATATCCTCTTAGATGTGAATGGGACAAGAAGAAGTACCTAAAAAATAATCAACATTCAAATTCTCAAAGAATACTAACATAAGAAAAGAAAAATCAATTGATAGTTCAAATGATGATTATGATATAGAGGAAGCCAACTTTGTAAGAAGGCTCCATAGAGAAACTAGAAAATATAAATGTATGCTTCCTTTCAAATGTTTTAATTGTGGTGGAGTAGGACACGTTGTTGCCAAATGTCCTCATAATAAGAAAAAAGATAACAAATATCAAGAGAAATTTAACCCTAATGAAAGAAGGAAGGGTTAAATTGAAAGGAATAAATACTTCCAAAAGAAAAAGAAGAACCCTTATTTGAAATATGAATACTACTCATCTTCTAAAAGTGATGAAGAAGTTGAATATAATGTTCTCTTCATGGTCCAATAAACAAATTCCAATGAAGATGAAGACAATAACAGTATCCAAAAGATTGAAGAAAATGATGGTGTGGATGTCAATATTGAACGAGAATCACTTTGTTCCCTAGATGAAATAAAAAGGCTCAGAAGAAAGAATAGATAGTTGAAGGAAGAATTGTCACATAATTTTAATTTGGCTTCTCAACTAGAAGAAAAAAATAAGTTGAAGAGGAAATAATGAGTCAACTACAAAACAAACAAGAATATTGTGAGAAACTTGAAAAATAAAATGCTTCCCTAATGAAGGAAATCGATTACTTATAGTTGAGCTGAACAACAGTAAAAAATTTGAACAAAGTTCCATGATGTTGGACAATATGCACAATAATCAAATATCACCATTTGACAAAACTAGACTTGGTTACAATCCCAACCCCACATTACAGAGAACCAAGGAATAACCTAAGAGCTATGCTATGGAATTGAACAATCCCACTGAATGTGATAACACCAATGAAGAAAACCATGATCAACAAAAGCCAACTTTCCTTCACAGGAAGAATGAATTTAGAAAGGTGATGACACCAATAAGACATACTATGAACATGTATGAATATCTCTTTCTTGGTAACTATTTATCGTGCAAAAAGTTTGGACATAAGGAAATAGACTGCAGAGCATATATAAGAAATGACCAAAGAAGAAATGGAAGCATGTACAATGCTCCAAGAAATAATTATGTGAACAACAAAGTCAAAAATCATGTTGACAAAAAAAACATGAATTCATTTTCTCCATTGTTTAGCTACGATATTGAATGTTATAAATGCCATAATTTTGGCCACAAAGCTCAGGATTCCAAGAGTTAGAAACAAGTCCCTATTGACAAAAAAAATATTTTCATCAATACCATCAAATTATGGAGGAAGAAATAAGAGGAGTTCTCAGGAAAAATGTGATTTAGCAATGCTTTCTCAAGAAAAAGAAAGTTATTGGTACATAGATAGTGGATGTTCAAGGCATATGATTGGTGATAAAAACAATTTTCTTAACCTAAAAAGAGAGATATGAGGAAGTGTTTCATTTGGAGATAATAAATCTGTCAAGATAATTGGAAAAGGTAAAGTCAACCTTGGAAGTCGGAAGGCCACATCAAAAAATGTTCTTCTAGTTGAATATTTAAAGCATGACCTTCTAAGTGTCATAAATGTGTGTGATCAGGGATGCACACTCCTTTTTAAATCCCATGAATGAAAAATAAGAAAACAAGACACTTGCAAATTGGTAGCAACATCAATTAGAAATATGAACAATGTATACATTATAAATAAAATTGGAAGAGAAGTATGTTTTGTGGGAGATATAAATGAAAGGTGGTTATGGGAAAAGAGAATGGGACATTTAAGATTTGAAAACTTAGTCAATTTTAGTAACAACTAGGTAGTAATAGGCATGCCAAAAATCATCAGGCCCTCAAACCCAATTTGTAAACATTGTCAACATGGGAAGCAAACAAGAGTGAGATTCAAAACCAAGGAATACTCAACATCAATACCATTGGAACTCATCCACACTGATATTTGTGGGCCAACCAAATCAAAAAGTCTTCAAGGTAGCCGCTACTTCAAATTGTTCATTGATGATTACACAAGAATCACTTGGGTAGCCTTTCTCAAGCATAAATCAGAAAACTTTGGGAAGTTTAAAGAATTCAAAGCACTAGTTGAAAATGAAACAAATTTGAAGATCAAATGCCCAAGGTCATAAAATGGAGGAGAATTCACCTCGGATGAGTTTAATGAATTCTATGAAGATCATGGAATAATAAGACACTTCTCATATGAAAGAACTCCTCAACAAAATGGAGTGGCTAAAAGAAAGAAAAAAAGTATGTACAAGAAATGGTGAGAACTATGTTAAATCAAGATAAACTTTCAGATATATTTTGAAGGGATGCAATCTAATCAATTCTCTATATTCTGAATAGATCACAACTCCGAGATAACAATGAAAAAACTCAATATGAATTGTGGAAATACAAGGGGGAAACAATCAAGACAATGAAAAAAGAAAATGAATAGTGACCCATGACTAAGTCACATTTCAAACATACCCATAGGGGGTGTAAGAGATGTTTTACTCAGTGGTTTCCATCAATGAAAAAGTGGGTATTGTTGGTCAAATGGTGACATTGATGTCAACACTGGAGGGGGAGTTTTCTTGCTTGATTATTTTACAATGACAAGTTGTTTGTGTCAAGATGACAACAATGGTACAATAACATCATGTGATTGTGGATGAGAATGTGATGACCTCTACTTACATCAAATTGTTATTAATTAAGGATATTTTTATTAAAATAAATTTAGAGGGATGAAAAGCATCAAGTGCCTACAGAGAAGGAAAGAACCATTTGAGTAAGTGATATGGGTGAAGTTAGTTGATAGATTACACGATTGTTTTAGATAACTAACAAGGTGGAAGTTGATGACATTGTGGGAATAATTGTTGAAGACCTTAGAGACAAAAGTGAACCATATAACCAAATGGTAATAAAGACAATTGAAAAGGTAGTTTCCAACTTGGGTGATTTAGATATTGATGCTCATATGGAGGAATTTCTCATCGATGAAATACTTTATTCCCTTTGAGAGAAGAATGGTGACTAGCAACGGAATTCGATGCCTATTGGATCCACATAAAAAATCAATGGTAAAGAGTAATAAATTGAACAATGCAAATAAATTGATGGAAAGAATATCCACGGTGGTGATAAAGCCACTTGGAAGGATCGCAGTGTGGAAACGTGGTAGAACCAAGATCGTTGATCATTATAGAGCAATCGCATGTGTAAAGTACAAATATACTAACTATAACGAGCCTCTAAATTTGGTGAAACCACCATCTATAGTAGAACCACTAACCGAAATCAGTGAGAAGGAGGATCAACTATTGATAACATAACGAATCAATGATGATCCATTGAAATGATACCATGTGGACCATGATAAGAACCTTGTAAAATATTTGATCAATAGCGGAGATTACAATGGGGACATAAATTTACGGTCATCATTATATCATAGATCGATCTTGAGAGAAGATCCAATTGCTCATTCATAAAGAAGATCAATGGCTCTCATGAAATTATGAGTGCTCAACTAGCGAGAGGTTTAGTAGAAAGGGACCCCTCCCCGTAATTTAAACATGTGATAGAAAGGAAAACCACATGTTGGCTTGTGGTTTATTGCAATACCCCCTTGATGTAGACCACCTTCTCTCGTAGGGGTTGCACGACCTCACGGTCAAGGGTATTCACAAAGTTGATCTTAAATATCTCCTCAGGACCTTGCTAGCCCCCAAATTGGTTTAACATAGGCCATTTATCTTCTTAGGCATAGGTCCTATGTGACCTTGTGGGCCCCTTTTCCTCGCGCTCTTGGAAATTTCAAACTAGCGGGCACTAGCTCTTTCCACTAGGCCCCTCTTCAATATGACCACGCACTATAACCTCAGGCCAACCCTCTTCGCAACTTTGGATTTCGACATTTGGGATTTCCAAACGTTTCAACACTCCTTTTCCCCTAAAGTACTATATCACCGAAGTGACATAGATGATGACACTTGTCCAGAAAATCGACGGTTAGGATTTATCTTCTTACTTTTTTCCTGAATGCAAACTTATGGATATCGCGATATGATGACATGTGTCCCCTTCAGATCAATGGTCACAATCACCTTTTCTACTTCTTGACTTCGAGTGTTTTTCACACTCCACCCTCACTTATCTCTGAATTACTCTTCTGTCGAAACACACATATCTCTACTGTGTGTCCTCCTAGATCTAACGTTCCAGATCTACTTTGTCCTTGATGACTTTGCAAAGTTTCCTCTTGATCCACACAAAGTTTCAGGATTTATTTCTCACGAACTCTTTGATCTGTTTCCATGTATCTTCACTAAAACCAACAGTTGGGATTACTTCGTAGCTTGAGGACTTCGGTGATCCCCGCTCTTCAACACTTCAAAGCCTCTGAACCACTAGTGTCGAAGGACTCCAAGGATAACCTCTGTGAAACTCTCCAAGATCTGATGGTCTGGAATGATCCCCCTTCCTCCTAAACAGATATTTCTCGTTAATTTATGAAATATTAAAGGGCTCCCCCGTATTGAAAAAATCTCTCTCATTATCGCCATTGAGCTTGTTCTTCCTTCGAACTTTTTCACCTTAGAGCATTTCTTCGACACGTATTCGAATTTTGACTCTGTGCATGCCTTGCAACAGGTCGTCTTCTACAACTCAACTCCTTTGTGAGAGACTGTGCACACCTTGAAACAATTATTTACACCCTTCTGCAACTACTCTTAAGTTACTCCTCCTGAGCTTCTGAATAAAAAAGAATATGTCAACGCACACCTTGTGGACAATATGCACACCTTACATACAAAGCTCCACATTATCTCTCCTAATATTGTTCCTCCTCGACACTCTAAACTTCTTAGAATGACTTCTAATATACTTAGCCAAATATCAACCCTACGCACACCCTGTAATATGTTTCTTCCAAATTAACTCTTGATGGGAGATTGTGCACTCCTTTCAATAGTTCTTATACGACTCAATTATTCCTCTTGAAAATCATGGCTCTGAGTGTGTTTCCTCCTATGCACACTTTCAGGCTATCCCTCCTGAACTTATGAGTCAAAACAGACTTTTTCAATGCACACCTTGCGAAAACTTATGCACTCCTTGCAACCAAAACCTTCACGTTATATCTTATGAGCTTCTAAGTCGAAATAGACTCTGTCAATGCACACCTTGCGGACACTATGCACTCCTTGAATAGGCTCGTAGAATAGAAATAATTGAAACTTATCTAATATCTCACAGATTCATACACTCAACCATGTAAATGCATTCATAACATAAGAACAAGCAATAACAGAGAATTGCAATTAAACAGAAATCCTACCATTCATTCATTCAGATAGAAATAGTAACAACAACGCCAACCATGTGGATCAATGCTTCTCTGTTATATTAAGTCAATTGATATGTACATGGTCTCATACAATTCTCTTCAGCAGCTCTCAACAACTCCTAACAACAACAACAACAACAAATCTCAACATCTTTCAGCGAAATTGAAACAACCCCATTTGGGCATACAATACATTTATTTATATAAAACGAGCTCATAGAGATTTTCCCTCCAACTAACTTAGTGTTATCCTATAAAATTAAAATCTTTCAACTGCTAAGGCTTTATTACAATAAATGTCCGAGACAGATAGATTAGAGAAAATGCTTCAAATCTGTACTACAATCTACTACATTAAAGGAAAATACACTCCCCATCGATCTCACGTGATGGTCTAGCCTCTTAACATTTAAGATGTTCTTTAATTACAATATTTCCAAGATACTACGTGACATGACATCTTTAAATTTCAAAAATCACTTCAAAATGTGCGCTAGGGAACTAAGTTGTCTTCCACTTGTGCTTTGATGGTGATGCTCCTACATCATACTCCTCTGGAGAAAAATTCATGGACTCTTGTCCATGAGATTCTGCACTAACTTTCCATGCTTCTTAATATATTATTCATTTACCCAAGTGGCATCTTCTATTGGGTATGTCCTCTCCACTTTACCAAATACTCAAAATAAGTCTTCCTCCTGGTCTTCTTACCAATCCTTTGATCTATGATCTTCTCCATCTATGACTTTTCTGTTATAGGCGTCTGCTTCTCCCACTGGTTCTTTTTCTGATCTTCTGATCCTTTGTCATATTTCCTGTAAGGATACAGGTATGAAATGTTTAATATGGGCGATATACCCACATCCTCTCGTAGTTGTATCTCATAAGAATTTTCATCAAATTTCCTTAGGATCTTGTATGGTCCTATCTTTTTCAATTTAAATTTGTTATATGTTCCCTTTGGGAACCTTTCCTTCCTGAGATGCGCTAGAACTTGATCTCCCACCTCAAATTGAAGTTCTCTCCTATGTAGATCAACCTTGTGTTTATATTCTCTACTACTCTTCTGCAACTGCACTTTGATATAATTATGAAGCTTCTGCATTTCTACAGCAAAGTCTTCTGCTCTAGCACTTATGAATTCATTATGCTCCAGATCTCTCAACTTTGATACTCCTCTTGTATTCATCCCATATACTATCTAGAATGGACTCTTCCCTGTACTCCTATTTGGTGAGTCATTGTATGCAAACTCTCCTTCTGAAAAAATTTGATCGCACTAACTATGATGTTCAGTGACCAGGCTCCTCAACAAATTTCCTAAACTCTGATTTACCACCTCAATTTGTCCATCCATTTGAGGGTGATATGTTGAACTAAAGGAAATTTATTTCCCCAAATTCTTCCACAATGTCCTATAGAAATGACCAATCAATGTAGTTTCCTTATCTGAGACAATACTCTTGGGAAATCCATGAACTCTCACAACTTCTTTAAAAAACAAATTTTCAATGTTAGTTGCATCATTAGTTTTCTGGCATGAGATAAAGTGTGTCATCTTTGAAAATATATCAACTACCAAAAATATGGAATCACTTCCTCTTTGTGTCCTTGGCAATGCCAACATGAAATCCATGCTTATTGCATCCCAAGGCCTATCTGGAATAAACAATGGTTGATACAATCCAGTGTTTTGTTTCTTTCCCTTTGCAAACTGGAAAATATTACATCTGTTCACAAATTTATTCACTTCTGCCCTCATACTTGGATAGTAGTATGACCTCTTCAACTGTGCAAATGTCTTTTCATGGCAAAAATGTTCTGCTAGACCTCCACTATGTTTTTCCTTCAACATAATGTCTCTCATCGAGCACTTTGGTATGCACAACTAGAAAACTTTAAACAAAAAACATCTCCAATCAGATACTCTGTCCACTAGATTTTTTCTCTAAGCACAAGATTTGCACATGCTTCATATGCCTCTTTAAAATCTAGATCATCCCAATACATCTCCTTAAGGTGTTCAAACCCTAAGATTTTCACTTGAAATTCATGCAGAATCATACATATGTTTCTCAATGCATCAACAACTTTGTTAGCATTACTAGAAATATGTTTAATGACAAAAGTGAAATTTTACATAAACTATATCCACTTAGCATGTCTTTGATTTAACTTCTCCTTTCTGGTTAGGAATTGTAGAGCCTGAGTATCGCTATACAAAACAAATTCTTTTGGAACAAGGTAGTGCCTCCATTTCTTCAAGGCTTGAATTATTGCATAAAATTATTTATCATATGTGGAGTACTTTCTCTTAGTGTCATTCAAATTCTCACTAAAATATGCAACATGCCTATTATCTTGGATCAATACTGATCCATTTGCAACTCCACTAGCATCACATCGTACTTGAAATGTCTTCCCGAAATCTGGCAAGACCAGAATCAATTGTTATGATATCTTCTCCTTTATTATCCTAAAATTTTTCTTCACCGTATCTAGTATTGGTGCACATATACCATTGAAACTTCTAATGAACTTCCGATAGAAACTTTCTTATCCATGGAAGCTCCTCACCTCGAATATGCTTCTTGGCTATGGCCATTTTCTGATTTCTCTCACTTTCTATGGAACCATCTTCAATTCATTTGAAGATATTACAAAACCCAAGTAAATGAGTTTTGTTTTCATAAAAGAGGATTTCTTCAGATTTATCAAAAACTTTTCCCGCTGCAATCTTTTGATCACTAATGTTAAGTGCCTCAAATGCTCTTATTCAGTTTTACTGAAGAATGATATATCATCCAGATATACAATCACAAACTTACCAATAAAATATTTCAATACCTCATTCATCAACCTCATAAAAGAACTTGGGGCATTTGTTAAGACAAATGGAATAACAAGCCACTCATATAAGCCTTCGTTTGTTTTGAAGGTTGTTTTCCACTCATCACCTTCTCTCATTCTTCTTTAGTTATATCCACTCTTTAGATCTATCTTTGAAAAACATATTTCTCCTCTCAAACACTCCATTAAGTGATCCATCCTTGGAAAAGGAAATCTGTACCTGATGGTGATTGTTTTTATGGCTCCTGAGTCTGTACACATTCTCCATACTGCATCCTTCTTTGGACTTAACACAGTTGGTATTGCGCATGGACTCACAATTTCTCTGATTAACCCTTTATCCATCAAATTTTGTACTTCCTTTTTTACCTCCCCATTTTATTGAGGTGTCAATCTGTCCACTTCTTTTTTCGGTAGACTTTCTCCTAGTATTAGATCAATGTGATGGTTGATACTCCTGATGGGTGGTAATGAGCTAGGTAAATCATCCACTACTATGTGAGCAAAATTATCCAACAAATCTTGAACTTCTTCAGGCATATCATCCATAGAAGTACTTGTAAGGATGACTTTGGGCTTCCTCACCACAACAAATTGCATCTCCTGTTTCTTCTTGACTTCAATCACTTATGAATTATCAATTATCAGCTTGCATACCCTATCTTTAGTCTTCCAATTAGTTCCGAACAAACTGTTCCTCTGCATTAGTTTTTCAACCTATGGATCTGACTTTAAGTGAAACTTCTTGATCATCAAATATTTCCCATCTTTTGCATCTTCTGCTTCAACATTTTTCTTATGTGCTTCCGAAATGTGAGCTTCACCTACTCCTTCTTTCTTTCTCTTGGGGCATTCACAAGACATGTGTCATGTCTTTCCACAGGCATAACACTTCACTTCTCCTCCTCTGCCTTTTCCTCTTCCTCGAGGAAAATCATTCCTTCCACCATACTGTATCCCTCTGGAACTTCCTCCTCTTTTGAGTGATTGTGTGGTTTTCCAATCTCAAGCTTGGGCTTTTGTGCCTTGTCATGGACAATTCCCTTGACTTTGTTTAGAATTCTTCCTCTGCTTCGCTGGCTGTGTTTTCTAGCCAACTTCTCCTTTTCCTTCAGTGCAATATGATAATAATCCTCCATTGTCCTCATTGTCATCATGTTGATTTCATCCAGGATTTCATATGTCAGGCCATTAATATATATGGAAACATGTTCATCATCGTTTTCTCTCTTTCCATCCCTAATGTTCAACTTATAAAACTCTTATGTGTACTCTTTCATTGTCATTCCCTTTTGTCTCAGGTTCTGCAACTTCCTAAACATATTTATCTTATAGTCCTTCGGTATGAATTTATCCTTTAGATTGGCTATCCTTCTGTCCCAATTCTTGATATTTTGTTTTCCTTTGCATCTTCTGTCAACCTACAGTTCATCCAACCACAACATTGCATGTCCTTTTAATCTGGTGACAACATGTTTCACCTTCTTCTCCTCATCGACGTCTTCATAGTCAAAGTACTTTACCATTGACCTTATCCAATCCAACAATTCTTTAGCATTTAAATTTCCTTCATACATCAATATGTCTATATTTCCTTTAGCCCCCAACTTGACAACATCTTTCAGCAAGCATTCTTCTGCAACATATTCTACTACAAATTCTTCAACTTCCACTTCTTCATTCTCAACATCACTGATGTCTCCAGCCTCAAGTGCTCTCCTCTTTTTTTTCTCCATAGCATATAACCTTGCATGAATTTCTCTCATCTCCCTTTCCATAGCTCTATTTGCTATAGGTGGCTCGGCACGTCTTCTAGGCGGCATGTTGTTGAACTTTCTCCTTCACACAGATATTTTAAAAGAAACATTTTCCTTCTGATACCACTTAATGATATCAGACTACCTCTTCTTGCCTACAACAATTAACTATGTGGCTCTGATACCACTTGATGGTATTAGGCTATCCCTTTTCACCTTCTCACCTTTTCCTGCTATCTGCAAGAAAATTTTGGATCTAATACCACTTGATGCATCCCCCCTTCTCTCCTAGGGGTTTTGCAACCTCTCAGTCAAGGATCTTCACAAACTTGAACTGGATTAGCTCCTAGGGACCCTTCTAGCCCCCAAATCAGTTTAACATAGGCCCTTTATCTCCTTAGGCACAGGTCCTATGTGACCCTACAGACCCTTTTTCCTGGCGCTCTTGGAAATTTTAAACTAGTGGGCACTAGCTCCTTCTGTTAGGCCCCTCTTCAATATGACCACACGTTATAACCACAAGCCATCCCTCTTCGCAAATTCAGACTTTGGTGTTCGGTAGTTCTAAACGTTTCAACACTCCTTTTCCCTCGAAGTACTATATCACCAAAGTGACAGAGATGATGCCACGCTTCCACACAATCGATGGCTAGGATTTAGCTTCTTACCTTTTTCCCAGATGCACACCTCTGGATCCTGCGATCTAATGGAACGTGTCCCTTCAGATCAATGGTCTCAATATCCTTTGCTACTTCTCGACTTCATGACTTTTGCACACTTCACCCTCAATTTCCTCTGAAGTTCTCTTCTTCCGAAACACACATATCTCTGTCACGTGTCCTCCTGGATCTGACGTTCCAGATCTACTTCGACCTTCGCGACTTTGAAAATTTTTCTCTTGCTCCACAAAAAGTTTCAGGAGTTCTTTCTCACTAACTTTCTCATCTACTTCCACGTATCCTTGTTGCAACCAATGGTTGGGATTACTTCACGGATTGAGAACTTCGGCGATCCCCACTCTTCAACACTTCAAATCCTATGAACCACAAGTGTCGAAGGAATCCAAGGCTAACCTCCATGTAACTCTCCCAGATCTGACGGTTTGGAACGATCTCTCTTCCTCCTCAACGGATCTTGCTCGTTAATTTATGAAATCTTAAAGGTCTCCCCCCTATTGAAAAATTCTCTCCCACTATTGTTATCCACAAATTTGGTCATTGTGATGATGTCATGATGATGTCATGGTGATGAAAATCAAGCTCTTTATCAAGAATACTTTCCTGAGAAAAGTTACAGTTGTCCTATTCCAGAATTCATACTTTGAAACATGTTCGCAGGCTG
>SNQJ01S0059416.1:44699-58099 GCA_010110895.2 Picea sitchensis
CTTGTGTAATTCCCCCTCCACCTTCCAAAGCCTCATGAATCATGTCTTCTGTCCTTTTCTCCACCATTTTGTCTTAGTTTTCTTTGATGATATCCTCCTCTATAGAATAACCTGGACAAACCATCTTGCTCATGTGGATTGAGTTCTCCATCTACTCTCTCAGCACCAACTTTTCCTGAAACAGTCTAAATGTGCTTTTGGCACCTCATAAGTAGAATACTTGGGTCATCTAGTTGGTAAAGATGGCATCAAGGTGGATCCTAAAAAGATTGAAGCTATGCAATACTGGCCTCACCCAAAGACTCTTAAGATCTTGTGTGGATTTCTAGGCTTAACAGGGTATCATCGCAAGTTTGTTAGGAATTATGGGAATATTGCAGGACCTCTCATTGCTCTCCTAAAAAAGAACTCTTTCACTTAGACTCTAGCCGCTGCTCAAGATTTTCAAACCTTGAATATGGCCATGTGCACCACTCCAGTCCTCGCCCTTCCCGATTTCACAAAGACCTTTGTGTTGGAATGTGATGCCTCAGGGAAAGGAATTGGTGTTGTCCTTATGCAAGAGGGTCAACCTTTGGCCTTTACCATCAAGCAACTATCTGAAAGAAATCTGGGAAAATACATCTATGAAAAGGAAATGTTGTTTATTTTGCATGTCGTGGATCTATGACGTCCTTATCTATTGGGCCAATGGTTCCAAATTAAGATAGACCATCAAAGCCTCAAGTATTTTCCAGAACAACGTATTTCCTCCCCAGAACAACAAAAATGGGTGACTAAACTCTTTGGATATGATTATGAGATCATTTATAAGAAAGGCAAAGGCAATGTGGTTGCGGATGCACTTTACCGAAAATATGAAGATGAAGGATCCCTTTTTTCTCTTTCAGTCATTGTACCAGATTGGCTCTAAGCCGTTTGCCAGGAATGGGTACAAGATCCCAAAAGTTTGTAGTTGATCCAACAATTGCAGTCCAATGCTCCAGCTTCCCCAGGGTACTCTTGGCTCCATGAGGAACTTTGATACAAAGGTTGTTTGTATTTAAGTAAACAATCAAATCTGAAATCCACGATACTTTCTGAGCTTCATGCTACACCCACAACTGGGCACTCCAGGTTCACCAAAACCTATGACAGGGTCAAACGTTCCTTTTTCTGGGATGGCATGAAATAGGACATTCACAATTTTGTAGCTAAATGTGACATGTGTCAACGCAACAAGGGAGTAACATTCAAATCGTCGGGCACACTACAACCGCTCGCGATTCCACCTGCTATTTGGAAGGATATCTCTATGGATTTTATTACCAGCTTACCCAAATCAGGAAATAAATCTGTCATCATGGTGGTTGTTGATCGCCTTTCCAAGTATGCTCATTTTTTCACCCTTCAACACCCGTTTACAACATCCACGGTGGCTCAAATATTCATGGATCAGGTCTTCAAGCTTCATGGCATGCCACACTCTATTGTTTCTGATTGCGACCCAACTTTCACAAGCAATTTTTGGCAAGAACTGTTTAAGATACAAGGCATGGAATTGCATCTCAGCACAACTTATCATCCCCAGACTGATGGCCAGACAGAAGTTGTCAACAAGTGTTTGAAATATATTTGAGGTGTTTTGCCTCGGAAAAGAAAAATTAGTGGGCTCAATGGTTACCCCTAGTTTAATGGTGGTACAACACTTCATACTATACAACTACACACATGACTCCTTTTGAAGCGGTATATGGATAGAAGCCACCTTCAGTTATCTCATACTTGTCGGGTGCCTCGAAGATCCAGGCGATTGACCTAACACTTACATCTTGAGAGGCTATTTTCCGTACCCTCAAAGAGAATTTGGTCATGGAACAGAATCACATGAAGAAACAAGCAGATCAAGGTCGCTCTGAATGTCAATTTGCAGAAGGGGATCAGGTGTTTCTTCGACTACAACCTTACAAGCAAACTTCCCTCAAGGTCGAGCATTTCCAGAAGCTAGTGCCCAAATTTTATGATCCTTATACTGTGCTCAAGCATGTGGGACAAATTGCCTATCAGTTAGCTTTGCCCAGCCATTCAAAGCTACATCATGTTTTTCATGTTTCATGCTTAAAGAAGGTGATTCGAGCTAAGTGCCAAATTCAAACCAACCTTCCAGAGTTAGCTGAAGAATGATCCATTTGGCTACAACCAAAAGAAGTTTTGGACTAGCGTGAGCATCGCCTACGTCAGAGAACCATCAAGGAAGTTCTAGTCAAGTGGAAATATACAACTCCAGCAGATGCCACTTGGGAACCAGCTACCATTCTGCAACAATTTACTCATCTCAATCCTTTTGGACAAGGTTGTTTTTAAGGGGGAGGACATGTTCGGGTCCTAACCCGCACATAGGTAGAACAATATATTCGGATGTAATAAAGGTCAATATTAATAAGGCCTTTCAATAAAATAGAATAAGGCAGATGTAAGAAGACCTAATAGAAGCTTCCGCTTCTAGAAGGATCTTCCTCTAGATGATTCTTTTTAGTATAAATAGGAGTCGAGGGTATCAGAACCCTAGCTTGGATATTATTGTAATATATCTTTTCTCAACTAGAGGTTGCCCCCTTGAAGAGGCCCGTGAACATTGCTTTCAGATTCAAAGTGTTATTTCTATTGTTATTCTTACATCATTTCCGTGTTATTGTGGTGAATGTTCTGGTTATATTGTTGCTATTCTGCCATTACTAGCATTTTATTTCTGTTCTGCATACATTTTATATATGGTATATTACATCATATCTCTTTGAAGGTCATGATCTAGTCAAAGGTTTGGTAGTAGATTCCCTATATGTAAATTCCCACCTCTCTTAGCTCTTTAGATTGGCTACCAAAAAGGCTAAGAAGTCCCGTTCTCAGTTTGTTAACCCATGGATTTTCTCATTTGGAAATATTGAGGGTTAGGGTCCAATATATTTCACTTATTGGCATTCATATAGTTCTTTAAGAGATAACACTTGGTTAGGATTGTTGAAGTTTTTACTTATAAAACTAGAAGTTATGATTCTTCTTTATTATTATAATCATTTATCACATTAGCTACATAAATAAGATCACTGAAATAGAGGCAATCAAAAAAAAAATAGAGAAACACATTTTATCCTAGGAAACCCTCATGGGGGAGGAAACCTAGAAAAAGCTTCCTCAATATAGATAGAACAAAGACTGAACATAATATCCTCCTCTACTCCTTCACTAGGAAGACTAGCACACCACTTAACCAAGAAATACCAAAACATAAACCAAGACCCTCCTAGACATCACCCCTAGTTGCAACAGTTTCTCCTCCAAGACTTGAGCACTACAGAGCTGAGTAGTGAGCGTGTCCAAATGAGGGATTGGCCTCTCTTATAATTAGTGGTTTGGCCATCCTATAATCAGGTCTGGGCCGACCTGTCACTTTACCCTCTTAACTTATAATTAACTATCAAGGCACAATAGGGTTGACTTTTACTAAGGCACAATAGTTCCTAATTAAATATAATATAGTAATATTATTCAACTCTCTCTCAGGTAGAATATTCTTCCAAGTTACAATATTTCAACACCCCCCCTTAACAATAAGGGTATTCTACTGAAAACATTAATAAAAATTGACTGGACTCAATACATCATCAAGAGGAGAATACATCATCATCAACATCAGGAACACTATCAGTCATATCTATAGGTCATCAAAAGTTTTTCTCATCATCAACATCAGTAGAAACTGAACATCATCATCTTTTGTAGCATGGAGCTAGAGTAACATCATCATCAACAACATGAAGTTGGAACATCAACATGAACAGCACAAAACTAGAATAACATCATCATCAACAACAACATGAACCCTAAACATCAACATCATTAACAACACAAAGTTGTGAAACCAACATCAATAACACAAAGATGGAACATCATCATATATATGTGGCAACATAATGAAGAAGGTGCATCAACAACAACATTTGAGGTACTCTGATAGATTGTCCTTACTGGACCTTCGAGATTTTCCCAGGAATCATAAGATTCCCTAGAATATAAAATCCTAACAAGCCTCCACATGGTACTCTGACAGATCATCCTTACCGTGCCTTCCGGATCTTCCCAAGAATCATAAGATTCCTTAGGATATAAAATCCTAACTTAACTATCACTAGTGACCACAACTAGCATATACATGCATAGGTACTCTGAGAGACCTTCCTTACGGGACCTTCAGGATCTTCCCAGGGATGATCAGTCCCTTAGTATATAAAATCCTAACTGAGCTACCCATTGTTGGTCAGGACACCATAGTGTCATCAACATCACTTCCCATTTCGAGGGAGGTCCTTTCGGATTACACCAATCTTGTCTCGGAAGTACTCAAACTTCACATGAGACATAGGCTTAGTCAACACATATGCAACCTGCTCATCCATGCCAACATATTGGAGCTTTACAACTCCCTTTTTCACCATGTCACAAATGTAGTGATACTGTATCTCTATGTGCTTCATCTTGTCATGGAACACTAGGTTCTTTGTCATATTTATGAAACTCTAGTTATCACATAGAATCATGGTAGATTCCATCTCCAAATCGAATAGACCTATCAACAACTTCTGAAGCCATATGAATTCACAACTAGTGGAGTATGCTTCAATGTACTCTTCTTATTCCATACTAAGAGAAATAATGGATTTCTTCTTCCTTTTACACAAAGTCATGGCTAACCCCAAACTGAAACAACATCTTGAAGTGATTTTTCTGTCAGAAGCACTTCCATCCCAATTTGAATCAATATAGCCATAAAAATTGAAGTCACATTCTCCAGTATAAAAGAGGCCATATTCCAACATACCCTTAATTTATCTCATCACATGCTCTATAGCTACAAGGTGAACACATCTGAGATCCACCAAATAATGACTCAAGGTATTCACAACAAAGCATATATCGGGTTTGGTGTTCATCATATGCATCAACGAACCAATCATCTGTCTTTATAGAGTAACATCAACTATTTCTGACGAAGTATCAATCAATAACTTAAGATTCATCTCCATAGGAGTGGACATAGCTCTACAGTCCATCATATCGAATCTCTTCAGAATTTCCACAACATACTTTCCTTGATTATGGTAATTCTATTATGGAATCTTCCATATGTCAAGACCTAAGAAATAATGCATCAGGCCTAGGTCCTTCATTTCAAATTCAACGACAAGATTTTTCTTACAATTTGTGATGATAGTTTCTTCATCGGTCAAAAATATCTCATCCACATATAGCAGCAATATAACTAGTCCATCATTCTCAATCTTGAAGTAAAGTTTGGGATCAACTTTACTCTTGGTAAAGCCCAATCTCATCAGAAAACTATCATTCCTACCATATCAAGCTCTTGGATATTGCTTCAACTTGCAGACATGAGTCTTTCTATATTGTACTTCGAAACCAACTTTTCACATCACATTGTACCAACCTGGTACACTAGCTCAGCTACAACTAAATATACATAATCATTTGTTGGTTTTATGTGTTTTCTGCAAAGCACTATCTATCTCACTACCTGAGAGTATGTCCTCTACTCTCTCTGTAGTTGTTCCTTCTAGAACTAGGATTGTGCACCTGTAGCTGATATTTCTGAAGCTGAGAATAACTACTCTATTCTCACTATAGTTGTTGAACTCTGAGAGTAGCACCTCTACTCCATCACGACAATATTTTCTTCTAAAACCAAGAGTGGCTCAATGATTGACACTAAGGGTAGCTTATCCTCTTTCTGTGGAGGTAACTCAATCTTCTATTGTATTCATGTCTCCATGTCTCGACTAATGTATTGCACCAACTGGAACTTGAGATAACTCAATCTAAAATACAGGGATCATCATACCTTCTCCCTCTGAATCTCATAACATGTCAGATTGTTTTAATGAATCATGTATGTTCTATATATACTTTTTCTGATTACTGGAGAAATTGTCCCATCATAGTCTTCTCCCTCTTGTTGGGAGAATCCTTTGGACACAAATCAATATTTATACATCTCTATACTATTATCTACAACATGCTTGATCTTTTAGATCAATATTTGGAAGTCACCATTGAATTACCTTATGGTATTAAGGCAAAATCCATATCCCAGTCCTTCTGACTGGCTTCTTCCTCTGTCATTGAAACAAGGGAATCTTCTCAGGAGATTTCATGTCTCCCAAAGGTCTCTGAAGCTACGATCTAGTATTCTCAACTCATGGAATCTGTCTATTAGTCCTAGAAGACATCTCTTTTTTTTTCCATATGATCCTCTCTAAGATCAGGCTCACTCCGAGTCTCCATGCTCCCTCTAAATATTGGCTCCCTCTAAGTCTATATAATCATCAGAGCCATCTTCTCGCTATTAGATGGAACATCAATTGATGCAGGAGCATTTCTCCAAGCTAGCTACACGTCATCTAGCCAGCACATCAAGCGCGCATTCAATGGAAGGAGAGAGGCACAACCCTCTCATTTTTCAAATTTTGAAAATTGTATTAAATGTTGTAAGGCTGGTAGAGACAAAAGCCATGCATGTGCACAAGCTATAATTAGAAACCATATTTAATGGTTGTAAGGATGAGATCTAGATATGATTTGGACTAGACAACCATTCAATGTAATTGAATGTAAATTAATGAGAGTTGGTGAGATGGAGGGAAGAGCTCGAGGAGCCCCCTTTTGTAAAAATAACCTTTGTATCTGTAGGCAATTAGTCTGCAGAAGGAAAGAGTAGAATAGAGAATAGATTAGAGAGGAGAGGAAGTCATGACTTTGTTGCAATCCGAGCTCATATTGTAAAGAGGCATTTCATATTAATACAATCGAATCAGTTTTTCTTGCATGTTATTCTGTGTATGTTGATGAATGTATTTATGTGTTTATGATACGTTGTAGATGTATGTTAGATGTGCATTTGCAGGGAGAGATAGATTTTTCTATCTGTGGGTTTACTGATTTTATGTCTGGCTCTTTGTGGCTTCATGCAAGAGGTTGCATGAAAGAACACTGCAGGTTCTGTAAGCCAGTGGATAGAGTGCACTTCTGAATTCTGCGGAATTTGGACAGAGTTGTGCCAAGAGGGTGCACTAGAGGAAGTATTAGACCTAGGAAGAAACCTCAAGGTTGTTGAACACCTTGGAGGTAAGACTGTGTGGAGGAAGGCACAGAGATAATAGAATCATTGAGGGTTCTATGGAAGCTCTGCCAGGAGGGCATTGAGCAAGTGCATAGAGTGCACAGAAGGAACTCCGTATTGAGTTCAGTGAGAAGACAGAGTCACTAAAGATTCTGTAGAAGATCTACCAGGAGGACATCGAGCGAGTGCAAGGAGTGCACCAAGAAGAACTCTCTTTCAAGTTCTGAGATAAGAGAAGTGTCAAGGAGGATACACTCACAACATTACTGAACACCCTGTAGGCTTGGCAAGGCATGCTTGAGTAGGAAGTTGCAAAAGAGGGAACTTCCATCCCTTCAAGGAGAGAAAGGAACAGAGACACTTTGAGGTCAGAGCCACAGATAATCTCAGAGAAGATAGCACAATTGCGTGAAAGGACCCTGCAAGGTATCACAGAGGCCAAGAAAACCCTTTGGAGGGTTCAGAGTTTGAGAAGCTTAGGAGGAGGAATGCCTCTTAGAATATAAGTGGGAGCCAAGGTTATAGGCTTCGCAGCAGAGACAAAGGCTGAGGCATTTTGGAGAAAAAAATCTTCCAAGGGAAAGGAAGAAGGCCATGCTCAAGATAGAGCATAGCTATCGTTAGATCATCTAAGGAGGCGAGATCTAGGTCTTTGAAGTCTATGTCCAGACGCACGCAAGAAAGTGCACAAGGAATAGAAAGAGATCTGGGTCGTCAGATCTAGTGCAAAGAACCGATAGTCATCGGATCCGGAGGAAGGCACATGGATTTTAACCTCTGGGAGGTCATGCAGGAGAGCAGTTGAAACGGACGGTGGAACCACTTCGTGGAGAAGTGAGAAATCCTGTGGGTCGTTGGATCTCACAGAGCAACGAGGGGATTAAGGTAGAGTATCTTCCGATACTCTAAATCTCAGAAAGGATAGTGATCGTCAGATCCAGATCAACGACAGTCGTTGATCTCATACAAGAAATCATGAATTCGGGGTTCGTGAGTTTGGAGGGAAGACAAAATTCTTCATTTTGTGAAGTCCCGAGTTGTGAGGAGCAGGGAAGGAGATCCAAACCATTGGATCCAAGCCATGGGAGAACCGTTGGATCATATCCTCTGTGTGGTATCGCGTATCAGGGGTTCGGGGGTTGAAAGAATTTCTTTTCGACTGTAGAAGTTGCAAAGTGCCGAGAGATGAGGGATCGTGCGAACATGTGTCACATCCATTAGGTGGGGACTGCGTGGTTGATAGGTGGTGTAGAAACAAGCATCAAGAGAAAGGTCGAAATGGGTGACAGGTGCTGGACACACATCACCTTGGAAGGAGCCAACCCATCTTTGACCTTTCGTGCTTCGAGGTTTCACAAAGGAGGAGCACGAGGGTTGAACACTCCAACTCGTGAAGTCACAAGTTGCGAGTAGTGCCAAAGGGGTCAACCCATCGCTGACTTATCGTTCTTCGGGGTTTCGCAAAGGAGGAGCATGAGGGTTCAACACTCCAACTCGTGAAGTCACTAGTTGCGAGTAGTACTAGCACTTAGCCCTAGCCAGTGATTATGTGTGGAAGGTGCTAACAAGGAGGAGCCATACACGTATCGCATCTCGGGTATTGAAATTTGGAGAAAGAGGAGTCGAGGGTCTTTGACTCACGAACTCGCGAGTTGCGAAAGGCGCTTGTGCTAAGGCCCGCTTGTGGTCGCATGGATATGTAAGGCTCATGCCTTGTGTTAAGTTGTGCAGGGCGGGTTTTCATGAAGGAACTGTGGATCAGATTCGTGAGGTTCCAATAGGGATACGAGGGAGTCGCTTTGGCTCGAGGAGAATTTAGAACGATCATGTGTGGATCACGGCCAGAGGGTCAGGGGTTTGCGTCAGTTTGGTATCAGAGTAGAAGTTTTCCCGTATATTTTAGGCAAAAGAGGAAGCGAGGTGAAGAAGAGCCTGTAGGAGATAGGTAAAAGGTGAAGGTTGTTGTGGGACGCAGCAGTCCGAAGGTATAGTCAGATGGACTGTAGGAAAGGCTGGAATCACTCACGGTTGCAGAGTGACAACAATAAGTTTTCCAGGAGGGTAGACAGGAACAGGAAGATGGTTACTGAGGGCCATGGATGTGGTGGAAATAAGAACCATTAGTAGCAGAGAAAATATGAAATGGATAAAGAGCTCGCTAAGGTGAGGGTGAGAATGGAAGATCTTGCACTGTGGATGCAGTAGAACGCAAAGCCGCATTGGGTGTATGAATGGCCTTTGAGGAGGAAAGTAAAGTGGCCAGTTCAGTATTTATTGGGCCGAAGGCAACAGAGACTGCTGAAGGAATGGCTGAGGCATATTAGAATCCTTGGTGACAGAGAAGGAGTGGTTCGCACTTGTGAACCAGAGACCAGGAGAAATCTCAGTGATGATGAAGAGGAGAGATCGAGAAAAGATCTCATAGACTGCCAAGGGGCAGAGATGGAATTTCAAATTTTCAGGTGGGCAATAGAAAGAGATCAAGTGAAGGTCTCGTATACTGCTAGGAGGGCAGTGCTGAAAGTTCAAATTGCCAGGAGGGAACTAAGATGGGATCGCCTGATCTCATAGACTGCCAGGAGGGTAGAGAGGAAATCCCATATTTCCAGGTGGGCAGGGAGAAGGAGATGAGACTGTTTGAAAGTCTCGAGAGCTCAGAGGTGAGTTCATGTCAGGAAGGAGTGTTGATGGAGATGGGATCGATTGATCTCATAGACTGCCAAGTGGGCAGCAAAAAAATACCATATTGCCAAGTGGGCAAGGGAGAGCAGATGAACTCAGAGGTGAGTTCACATCAGCAAGAGGAGATGACGGAGAAGGAAGGTCATAAAAGTATTATGATGATTGGGGGAATTCGAGTATTCCTTCCAAATAGTCTAGTAGAGGCTAATACAAGCATTGCGCATGAGAGCATAGTGCAACAAGAATCTGAGAAGGAGGCCATGGGACCAAATGATTTTAAAGTTAGCCATGTCTGTGATGCAGGTACGAAAAAGGAATGACACCCATCGAAGACTGTCATGATGAAGGAGAAGATATCAGAAGCTTCCCAAGGAGAAGAAGAGGAGCACATAGTTGACATGCTCACTCCATGGGAGAAGGAGCTAGAAATGTTGGAGGATTGGTTGAACAACCCAGAACCAGTAGATGACTGCCATGAGAAGACAGTCATCCAGATGTTAGCAGAGGAGAATTCTGAGGAATCGCTCAGAAATTTTAGCCAGGGAGGTGAACAGATGATGACTGCAGGGCTGAGGTCTGCAATAGAAGGTGAATCAAAATTCCAGTTTGAGGGGCAGTTGAAGGAAGTTGGAGATGCACCAGCAAGAGATATGGAAGAATTTAAGATATTAGAAGAGAAAGTTGGGCAACAACTCAGTGAAAAGACTCCAGAGATGAATTTTACATAAGGGTGGCAAGTTGAGGCCACATAGGAAGAATATAGTCTGGGGGATCGAGATGATCTACCCATTTGCAGGGAAGAAGTGCAAAAAAGTAATATGAAAAAGGAGAGCCATCCATGGGAGTAGATGGATGAGATAATTGAAGAGATCAGAAGGTTGATGATCAGATCAGTAGGAGCGGTCAGCAAAGGGTAGCTAAACAGCAAGGGACTTGCAATAGCAGCAGATAAACAACAACAACAGCAAGGAAATGGAGCAGGAAATAGCGGTGTTGGGAAGCTCATGATTTCAATAGCGGTGTTGGGAAGCTCATGAGTAGGAGCTCATGATTTTTGTAGCTAAGGAGTATGATGTAGGAGCATCGCTCCAAGCCAACTACATGCCAGCTAGCCAACACATCAAGCATGCATTCAATGGAAGGAGAGAGGCACAACCCTCTTGTTTTTCAAATTTTGAAAATTGTATTAAATGTTGTAAGGTTGGTAGAGCCAAAAGCTATGCATGTGGATAGGATATGATTAGAAGCCGTCTTTAATGGTTGTAAGGCTGAGATCTAGATCTGATTCAGACTAGACAATCATTCAATGTAATTGAATGTAAATTAATGAGAGTATGTGAGATGGAGGGAAGAGCTCGAGGAGCCGCATTTTGTAAAAAGAACCTTTGTATCTGTAGGCAATTATTCTATAGAAGGAAAGAGTAGAATAGAGAATAGATTAGAGAGGAGAGGAAGTCGTGACTTTGTTGCAATCCAAGCTCATATTGTAAAGAGGCATTTCATATTAATACAATCAGAGCAGTTTTTCCTGCATGTTATTCTGTGTATGTTGATGAATGTATTTATGTGTTTATGATATGTTGTAGATGTATGTTAGATGTTCATTTGCAGGGAGAGATAGATTTTTTTATCTGTGGGTTTACTGATTTTATGTCTAGTTCTTTGTGGCTTCATGAAAGAGGTTGCATGACAGAACATTGCGGGTTCTGTAATCCAGTGCCTAGAGTGCACTTCTGAATTCTACGAAATTTGGACAGAGTTGTGCCAAGAGGGCGCACCAGAGGAAGTATTAGACACAGGAAGAAACCTCAAGGTTGTTGAACACCTTGGAGGTAAGATTGTGCGAAGGAAGGCATAGAGATAACAGAATCACTGAGGATTCTATGGAAGCTCTACCAGGAGGGCATTGAGCAAGTGCATAGAGTGCACAGAAGGAGCTCCATTTTGAGTTCAATGAGAAGACAGAGTCACTGAAGATTCTGTAGAAGCTCTGCCAGGAGGACATCGAGCGAGTGCAAGGAGTGCACCGAGAAGAACTCTCTTTTGAGTTCTGAGATAAGAGAAGTGTCAAGGAGGAGACACTCATAGGGTTACTGAACACCCTATAGGCTCAGCAAAGCGTGCTTGAGCAGGAAGTTGCAGAAGATGGAACTTCCATCCCTTCAAGGAGGTAAAGGAATAGAGACACTTTGAGATCAGAGCCACAAATAATCTCAGAGAAGATAGCACAATTGTGTGCAAGGACCTGCAAGGTATCACAGAGGCCAAGAAAACCCTTTGGAGGGTTCAGAGTTTGAGAAGCTCAGGAGGAGGAACACCTTTTAGAATATAGGTGGGAGCCAAGGTTACAAGCTTCCTAGTAGAGACAAAGGCCGAGGCCTTTTGGAGAAAGAAATCTTCCAAGGGAAAGGAAGAAGGCCATGCTCAAGATAGAGCACAGCTGCCATTAAATCAGTTGGAGAGGCGAGATCTGGCTCGTTGAATTCTACGCCAACACGAATGCAAGAAAGGGCACAAGGAAGAGAAAGAGATCTGGGCCATCAGTTCTAGTGCAAAGAACAAATAGTCATCGGATCCGAAGGAAGGCGCATGGAGTTTAACCTCTGGGAGGTTGCGCAAGAGAGCAGCTGAAATGGACGATGAAACCACTTCGTGGAGAAGTGAAAAATCCCGTGGGCCATTGGATCTCACATAGTAGCAAGGGGATTAAGTCTGAGTATATTTCGATACTCTAAAGCTCAGAAAGGATAGCGACCATCAGATCTGGATCAACGACAGTCGTTGATCTCATACAAGAAATTGTGAATTCAGGGTTTGTGCAAAGCAAAGTCCCTCAGAAAACTTCCACTAAAAATAATCCTGATCCTCAAGATAAAGGAAGCCTTCCAGTAGCTCCTGTAAATAATGTAAATAATGTAAATAATGTAGATAAAGTAGCATTAGAAAACGTGAGTAAGAAGCCACAAGTTATTACCCCTAGTACTCGCAAAAATGTACCTCCTTTTCTTTTAACTTTTGATATTTTCAACAGAAATGTGCATAATTGTATGGTGGAATCAAGGGCACCGTCCAATGTGATGCCTTGGTCTGTCTTCCAAAAGATTAACGCTAAAGTGGAACCATCTACTTTAAAAATCATACAACTTGATTGGACAAATGTTAAAGTTATAGGCGAACTAAAAAATGTATTGATTATATTATCGTCTAACCCTAAGGTTCATCAAGTTATTGATATAATCGTTGTGGATATTCCAGAAGTGTATGGTCTGTTCTTAAGCAGGGATTGGTCGGATCAGCTACATGGTTACTTCGCAACAGATTGGTCTCACTTAAGGATCCCAGAGAATGGAAATCCCAACAAGATTAAAGTGAATCGTGAGCGCTACCTTAAATTCATGGTCACAGATTTGAACGATCCTAATGAACCATATACACCTCCTGTCGATTCACCCGAAGTCCAAGGGATGGACACCTTCTTCCGAAATTTCATGGTCGAAGCCTCACCTATCATCAATCCAGAACAAGAGTCCGATATCATAGCATATGTGCA
>SNQJ01S0059417.1:0-35304 GCA_010110895.2 Picea sitchensis
CAACATCCGACCAACCTTTGGTGTGACAATCAGAGTGCCATCAAGCTCGCCAAAGACCCAGTTCAACATCAGCATTGAAAACACATCGAGCTACACATGCACTTCATCAGAAATCTCATTCATGATCAAGTTATTGAAGTGCTCTTTTTCCCTACAAAAGATCAAGTTACAGACATTTTCATAAAGTCTCTTACAGAAGCGAAGTTTTCCAAACTTTGATCTATGTTAGGAGTTCAGGAAGTTGTCATTAAGGGGGGATAGGCTCTAATGCCTCCTTCCTTATCCTATTGTGTCACTATTGTAAATCCTTCAATCCTATCCTAAGTTGTTCTTAAGGAGGGATGTTAGGATATTTAGACACTTAGAAGTTAGTAATATCTACTTGGTCTATTGTGTCATTAGGTAAAAGTGTGTTTTCTAGTGTGTTTATTTAGTATGCATTAGTATACATTTGTAGTTAGGAAATATGACGGTCACGACATAGAGTGATTCGAAGGTTCATACTCTCCTCGATCTTAACAACCATTGATCTGTGGCTTAACACCCGATTGGTCCATGATCTCTATTTAAAGAGCATGGAGGGTCATTTGTCGATGATCGATTGTGAGAAAATCTCTTGTAAAATCTCTCTGTAATATTTTTCTTTGCATTAATAAATTTCTCCAAGTGGTTCCCTACAAAAGATCAAGTTACGCATATTTCATAAAGTCTCTTAAGGTAATGGGTTTTCCAAACTTTGATCTATGCTAGGAGTCTGTGAAGTTGTCATTAAGGGGGATAGGCTCTAAATGCCTCCTTCCTTATCCTATTGTGTCACTCATTGAATCCTCCAATCCTATCCTAAGTTGTTCTTAAGGGGAGGGATGTTAGGATATTTAGATTAATTCTAGAAGTTAGTACATCTACTTGGTCTATTGTGTCATTAGGTAAAAGTGTGTTTCAGTGTGTTTATTTAGTAATGGCATTAGATAAGCATTTGTAGTTAGGAAATATGACACAATAGAGTGATTCAACGGTTTATCCTCTCCTCGATCTTAACAACCATTGATCCGTGGGTTAACACCTGATTATCCACATGATCTCTATTTAAAGAGTATGGAGGGTCATTTGTCGGTGATAAATTGTGAGAAAATCTCTTGTAAAATCTCTCTGTAATATTTTCTTTGCATTAATAAATTTCTCCAAGTGGGCACATCTGGTTAGGGCCATGGATGTTTCCATAGAGGTTTTACCTAATGGAAAACATCTAAAAGGTGTTGATCTTGATCCGTTATGAGTGGCCACCAACGTGTCTGCTCTCGCTGGAATACTCCGTTGTCAGTCAAACATTCTTTGATGGGTTCAAGGATATCTAGTAAATGGAATAATAATACTGTCAATCTGTAACTCATTGCTGTAATCCATTGGCACTTCTAAGGATGTACTTGAAAAGATTTGAACAGAAATAAGAAAGCCCAACCGAGACAAGGCTCTGGATAATGATAGGAAAGATTGTCGAACTTCATTATCACAATTGTGTTTATGGTTTTTTGATACTCATGCTTTATTTCAAATACGTATATGTTTATATGGTTGCCATATATTTATTCCTCTCTTTCCTAAGTTTCCTAAATGCTAACACACATGCATACAATAACTCAACCATTTTGTTTAAAAAAGATCTTTCGATCAAGGAAAATCTGAGCTTTTGTTGATGGTTGGAATTTGAGTTTGTGTGTTTACTAGGGAAAAGCACATCTCAGTTGAGGAAATGGTATCTAAAGAGGGACTTTATCAATATGAGAAGGATATGTGAAAAACTCTCATTTCCATGTCCAAGATGGTGAAATTGTTGTATGAAGATTACTTGAAATGAAAGAGATCGACTCAAGTGAAATACCATTCAAAGAACAAACAAAGGAAAAAGAAGAATTGAAGGAATTTACTTCTAAACCGAATTTGGAAATCAACTCTAAGGTATGCAGTGGAAGTCATTCATCAATTTCGCATTGTTCCCATCAATATGGTTTTGGTGTACGAAAACATACAAGTTATGGTATTGGTTTTAAGATTCTAACCAAGATGGGTTATGAGAAAGGAAAGGGCCTTGGATGTAAAGGCCAAGGTATCATTAATCCCATTGAGGTTGTAGAAATAATTCTCATTTAGGAATTGGGATATGGTTAAGAGGAGATTGGAGCATCCTCCAAGATGGCCTCCAAAACTTCAAAAGTAAGTAATGCTTCAAATGGCCAGATTAAGTCATTGTGGGGACACTTCACGAAAGGTGATGGTGTATCACCCATGATTGCATGTTGGATGAAAGTCATATCCAAAGCAAAGTGAAGCTCATAAAAGAAGTTATAACGATCATGAATTTTCCAATTCTCTTTCTGATTATAAAAAAACATAATCAAAACTTGTATGTATCCTTGTAATTCCTTTGTCATTCAATCTAAGCATTGTGTTTCCCAAGGTTGAAGAGATTAAATATATGTATGCAGTTTATTTCTGACTCAGGAAGGATAAACGTAATCTAAAGACTAACCTAAAACGAAGAAAGAGAAGGGAAAATAGGTCTAGATGCCAAAAAACTCATTGCACATTTTACAACAAGAGTGGACATCAAAAAGGATAATTGTTGGAAGTTTAATCCAGAGCTTCATCCAAAGGGGGAAAAAGTGATTGTGCATGTACTCACAAAGAAAGAGGAATTACCAATGAATAAAGAGGAACATAGTGAAGGAAAGAAACCAGCCACTTGGTTTTTCCATAAGTGGATGTCAGATCTTCATTGTATTTTGTTTCCATTAATGTAATCACACATGTTGAAATGATGACCTGTAATAACATCATTTTGAACAACATAGTGTTTTGTTTTTCTTATTCCTTAAGGAAGTATGTAACGTGAAGGTTTACTTTTGTAAGCTTTTGGGGACCAAAAGGCATTTAGTGGGGAGGTGTGATCTAGAATTGGATCCAGGGAGCCAGATGCTGGGGCCTTAAAGGCTTCCAAAAATAAAGGATCAATCTCAAAGGATTGCAGAATAGGTCTCAATGTTGCACCCATTCAACTTTGAACGGGATCAAATAGGTTAATTGTATGCTCTAGATATTCATTCAGCCCATTCTCTTTGCCAAATGCAAATGTATTACTTTCTGTAATGTACTGTAGATGCCATGTGGAAGTCGGATCAGAGTAGGATGTATAGTCATATTAACCTGATAAAGTAGCCATGTTAGAGCTGATGTGGGTAGAAAATGAGGTGATATAGGCTAATCAGATAGGTATATGGATGCGTGATGACTAGGGCGACAGACCAGGGTGATCCAGGCTGTGATGTGGATGGTGTGGGAAATAGACCAGACACATGTCACAGACTGGGAGTACAGGGACATGTGGCATGTCCATACAGATGACATGGTAGGTCCATACATCCATATACTTAATACATGGAAAACATGGAAATTACAATGGCATGACACTTGGGCATACAACTAGATGAATGGGTGTTTGACGCGTGGAAAGTTTTTCGGTGAATCACAAGAGGGGAAAGCCATGTGGGTCTAGTCTTGGGATGCTACAAACCCTCCTCTAGCTAGTGCTTAGGAAAAAATATTTGGACTCCAATGCGATTTGAACCATGACCTCCCAGAGGGGCATTTTACATAGGGCTAGGCTACCAACCTGCCTACCCAGTAGCAAGGCTTACCAATTATAAGTTTCCACACATTTAAGTTCCCAACCCCACACAAAAATACTTTTCTTACCACAAGACCCCTTCCATGACTCCCATTCCCATGCTGCCCCCCCATACAAATCAGATCCTCAAATGCCTCGCCAATCGGGTACTCCATGACCCTGGGTTCCATATTGTTTGGTAAATAGGTTATGGGTTAGCCCTAGCTGTTTCACAGCCCCAATCACCATACACCACTGCTCATGCTGTGGAGGCTTGGCCATGTGTATGTGGAGTTTGGGGTCTGACACATGGTACTATACTGCGGTACAGACTGTGGCTTCAGGTCGAGGGGGCTACAAACCAGACTAGGAGCTTGGACATGGAGCATGCCCAAAGGGACCAGGAGTACAAAAAAAGGGATTGCGGACCCAATTATATTCAAAAGTGGGTTTGAAACCATATGTTAAGGATTTCTTTTTGCAAGATTTTTATGGATTATTAGTCTGATATTGGGAGATTTAGTCCATTATTGAGGGATCTTGGGCCCTTTTTAAGGCAAGATCTTGGGGAGAAGTTGGGAGATGAACCCCAACCTAGTCCCATATATAAACCAAAGTCTTCAGCCATGTAGCAGGTTTAGAATAGGTTTATGCTGCAGAATTGTTTATCCAAATCCATTGTCATGCAAGGAAGCCATTGAGAAAGTGAACTTTAGAGGCCATTTCCCCGAGTCATTCATCTCGATTTGGGTGCCACTACCTTGATGTGGGTTCATGAGATAGTAGAACATGACCAGCTCTCATTGTTTTAATCCATTGGAACTTCCATATACTTGAGAATATTTGAATATAAATAAGAAATCCTTACCTCAAGATGTTCTAGACGAGGGATAGATTGTTGAACTTCTCAAGTACTGTTGGTGTTTATGGTTCCATTACCCTACTTCCAGATTTGTATATGTTTATATGGATGTCATATTTCTTCCTCTTTCCTTAGTTTCCTAAATGGTTAATTAACACATGCAACTCAAATCCAAACATCATTTAAAAGATATTTTCGGATGAAGTGGTATCAAATCTAGTTGATGGTTGGAATTTGATTTTGCATGTTTACCAGGGAAAATAACATCTTAGTTGAAGAAATGGAATCTAAAGAGGGACTTTCTCATGATGATAAGGATATGCGAAAAAACTCTCCTTGCCATGCCTGAGATGGTGAAAGTGTTGCATGAAGATTACTTGGAATGAAAGAGCACTGTTCAAGTGAAAGCTTCAAATACCAACAAAGGAAAAGAAGAATTGAAGGAATTTCCTTCTACACTCGATTCAAAAATCATCTCTAAGGTATGCAGTATAATTTATTCATCATTTTTGCATTGTTCCCATCAAGATGGTTTTGGTGCACTTGAAAAACATACAAAAGGTATAGGTTTGAAATTATTAACCAAGATGGGTTATGAAGAAGGAAATGGCCTTGGATGTAAGGGTCAAGGTATCGTTAATCTTATTGAGGTTGTGGAAAGGCCTCTATATTTGGGATTGGGATATGGCAAAGAGGAGATAGGAGCATCCTCCAAGATGGGTTCCAAAACATCGGAAGCAAGTAATGCTTCAAAATACAACTTAAGTCATTGTGGGAACACTTCATGAAAGGTGATGGTATATCACTACATGATGGTGATAGTGAATGAAAATAATCTCCAAAGAAAAGTGAAGATCAGAAGGAAGGTATAATGTAATAAGGATTTTTCCCAATCTCTTTTTTATTATAAAACACATAATCATGTAATCTGGAACTTGTGGAATATGTATCCTTGAACTTTTTGTCATTCACCCAATAAACCAGTATTCTAGTTTGGAGGAGTTTCTTAAAACAAGTTATTCCTCACAATCTGTTGAGCCAAAGCTTACTTTTCATGTAGGGGAAGCTATTGGAGGAGCGACCTTGTGAGCCTTACTTTCTCTGGAGCTTTGTTAACCATTTGGTTCCACAATTTTATTGGTTCATGAGATTTGGTAGAACACAAACTAGCTTCCTATTGTTGTAAACTACTGGCACTTGAAGATGGTGGTATTTGAGAAAACTTTGAATGTAAATAAGAAATCCCACTAAGACAAGGCCCAGAAACATAAAGTAGATTGGTTTAACTCTATATCACATTGGTAAAGTTATGTTTGTTGATCCTCACGCTTTTTGTTCATATATATGTATATGTTTATATGGCTATCATATTTCTTCCTTTTTCCTTAGTTTCCCAATGGTTACTCAATACATGCATAATAACTCCAACTATTTATTGCTAAAGATTTTCTAATCAAGATTTTCCTTGATAGCATCTTCTGGCTGATGTTCTACATTAAGGCCCTCAGGACTGTATCACTCAAAGTCCACTAGACTTTACAAGTCTCATGGACTGATTCCAGTTGCTTTGTTTTTTGGTCCGTGATACATCTGGGACAAAATCAAAAGAATCTCTTCATGCTCCACCTCAATCATACATTCCACCACACATGATTTTAGCATCAGATATATTTCTACAATGAGACATGAAATACATTTCATGTATAGACACATAGATGCAGTAATGACCATATATGCTAATCGATCTAACTCTCTAGGATTTCAAATGGCCCACACATCGAGTCACTTTGAACAATTTCCCGTCTCTGTGGAGCTTTATTGGCCTTCACTTTCAAGAATACATGATTAGCTACTTTAAATTCCCTATGAGTTATGTTCCTATCAACACATATTTTCTTCCCTGGCCTTGGGTAGCCTTCAAATTTAATTTAATCTTCAACATTTTCTCTTCCATTTTCTTGAGTAATTATGGTCCAACCACTGCTTTTTTTGTTGGGTTGTCCCAGCTTACCTGTGTGTTTCACTTTCTTCCTTAAAGTGCTTTGAATGGGCTCATATTTAATGATTATTGGTAACCATTGTTTTAGGAAAATTCCACCAAGTGTAGATAATCTTCCCATTTAGATGGTTTTGTCCATCAAGCAAATATCCTACATGTCCCTCTATCGCTTGGTTCACTCTTTCTGTTTTGTCGATATGACTTAGGATGATATGTTGAGTTGAAGTTCATATTTGTTCAGAGTCTCCTGAATAACTCCCTCCAAAATTTTGAGGTAAAATTTAAGTCTCTATCAAAAACAAATTGTCTTGGGTATTCCATGCAAGCATGCTTCTTCCCTCATATAAATATCAACAATAAGTATTTCCTTGTGAGTGAGCTTTATAGGAATAAAATGGGCATCTTTATAATCTTGTCTCCACCTCACCACATGATACTGCACTGCCATGTTGCTTGCTATTTGTTTTGTTTTCTTGTTTCCTTCCCTCGGGAAATCCCATGATGAAACTGTCCATTAAATATAACTTCACACTTCCATTCTGAAATGTGTAATGGCTATAGAAAATCATTGGGTATGTCTATGCTCAACCTTTACCTTTGGATCCCAAGAATTTAAGTAATAGAATCAACAACTTATGTCTTCATGTCCAATGGCCATTGGATTTTGATCAACAAATTGTTTTCTCATATCCCAGTGGTCTTAGTAATAAGGTACATTGTGCATTTCTTTAAAAATCACAATCCTCAATTCAGAAGAATTCAGGTACATAAACTTTGTTTCTATAAAAGAGAATTTTGCATGTGTTTTTCAGATAATCCACAGTTGATATCATTTTGTCATCGATGTTTCGAATATGAATCAGGATTCATCAATGTACCAATCACGAGTTAGAGCTTAAATGATCACATCAATTGATACCATAGAACGCGTGGACAATTGTGCTATTTTAATTGAGTCATTGGTCTTAATCTCCTAATATAATTTAATGTAATAAATGAGACTTAATATCAATTAATGAGACTTAAACCGTATCTTCTAATAGTTGGGTGTGTATAAGCATAAAAAATAGGATACAATGGTACTTTAATATTCTTTAGGGTCTTTAGGTAATCTGTTGTGGCCTTAATTTTTCCTAGTTATTTAGTAGTGTTGGTATATAAGTAGTGGTTAGTTATTTACTTGTTTTAGGGTTTAGTTAATTAGGTTTTACTTTTAATTAATTATAGTGGGGTTATTAGTGGTTTAGGATCTTAATAACATATGATAACATACGTGTATTAATATTAAGGATTACATATTTAGTTATTTTATTTAAGCACTTGGTTTTAGTTATATTTAGTTAATAGAGTTGATAGTGTTATAATATAAGTTTCTAGTAATAATATCTAGTGAGGGTATTATGGTTTGTAAAAGGATTAGGGTTTAAATTAATAAGTGTATAGAGAAATGTTTTGAAAATTCTGCTAGTAGTGAATTTAGGTTTCCTTTACTCATTAAGATTTTTATTTAAGCACAATTGACTGGTTTTTAATATAAGTTTGTAGGTTAAAAAATGTCTAGTGAGGGTATTAGGGAGTGTAAAGGAATAGGGTTCAATTAATAAAGTGTGTAGTGACAAGTTTTAAATAAGAATTTTTATAGTAGTATTAGGACTGGATAGACCCCTAGACCTATTCAATTTTAAACCAAAACAAGTGGGAAAAGAAAGGTCGCGGCTGTCTGGATTTGGTCCCAAGTAGATGTTCCTTAATTTGGTTGATTAATGGGTGCTAAAAGCTACTTTCTACCTCTAGGCCATCATCTCTATAATTGTCCCCACGATTTAGTATTAATTGATGACGATCAACACTTAACTCAGGACGATTAGTCTTGATGATGAATCCTCATCTGGATCTTCAAAACATCAATTTTACAAAATGATACCAATCAGTGGGATTATCCGAACAAAACATGCGAAACTCCTCACTACAGAAACTTAAAAACAACAAAGAGAAATCAACACCCCAATTTATGATCCTCAACTTTCTATTGCATTTTACCTCTCTTCAATTTAGTTACTAATTCCATGTACTACAACTATGAATTTGCATCCCTGTAATTCTTTTTCCTCTTTTTAATATTCCATTGGTGCATGCTAATGGTTGTAGTATGTAAATCATGCACTCTTCTATTGAGTGCATCCACCACTTTTTTTTTTCTTTCCCTTGATATGCTTCTTTTATATCAAAGTCATATTCACAGAGAATTCTAAATCCATCTTCTTTATGAGAATTCCAAAGTATGTTGATCAAAAACAAATAATGTAATTCATTATGGTATGTCCTACTAAAAACCACCTTCCATGAGGTGGGTAGTGCCTCCACTTCTTTCAAAGCTGCACTATGGCTTCCTAACTCCAGATCGTGAGTGGCATAGAGCCTTCATGCTCTTTCAAATTCTTTGGACTCGAAACATATTACAAATCCATTTTGGATGAGGATTCCACCAAGTCCTTCTTGCATGCATATGTGCATACAATGAAGTCTCTTATTGAAGTCTCACTGCAATCCTCAAAATTAGAGAATCGTTAATAGTTTCTTTAATTGTTGGAAGCTTCTTCACATTCTTTCCTCGGCCCATTGAAACTTTCACCTTCCCTTTTGCAAGGAATTGATGGGATGAGCTATTCTTGAAACCCCTGCAATTAACCTTCTATAGTAGCTAATTCAGTCTCATGAAGGATCCGACTTCTGTCACATTTTTAAGTGTTGTCCACCCTTTAATGGCTCCCACATTTTAGTGGTCCACTACTATTAGAAGCCCTTCTTTAGATATGATATGACCCAAATAGTGAATTTTATTTTGATAAAATGAGCACTTGATCAATTTGGTATACAACTAATTCTCCCTCAATAATTGTAATATAATCCTCAAGTGTTTCTCATGCTATTCTTCCGACTTGGAATATATACACTTTCATCCAAAAGATAAATGAAAACTTGTCCAAATATTCTCAGAAAACACCATTCATTAGGCACATGAAACAACCAGTGCATTTGATAACCCAAATTCACAGTGGTGCCATTTGGGAACTCATAATGACCATACCCTCGAAAATCGGAAGAGGTATTGTTGATATCTTCCCCTTTAATCCTTCCTTACCTAATGATATCTTCTACATGAGATCTATCTTCACAAATATCCTTGCATCCTTCAATCTGATCGAAGAGATCATCAAACCTTGGTAAGGATACTTGTTCTTTATAGTTACTTTATTCAACTCTCTGAAATTGATGTATATCCTAATGTCCCATATTTATTCTTCTACAAACAAGACTGAGAATCTCTAAGGTGGGATGGAAGGAATGGATGGAATGGAAAGGAAGGACGGATGGAATGGACGGAATGACCGGAGGAATGAGGAATGGAGGAATGGAGGAAGGATGGATGGATGGATGGACGGATGGAAGGAATGGATGGACGGATGGAGGAATGGAGGAGGAATGGATGGATGGACGGATGGAAGGATGGATGGAGAGTGGAGGAAAGGAGGATGGAGGAAAGGATCGACGGATGGATGGAATGGATGGAGGATGGACGGAAGGATGGATGGACGGATGGAAGGAAGGATAGTGGATGGATGGATCTGGATGGATGGAGGAAGGACGGAAGGAATGGACGGATGGATGGAAGGAAAGGAATGGACGGATGGAGGATGGAGGACGGAGGAAGGAGGACAGGAAGGAATGGAATGGATGGAAGGAAAGGACATGGATGGGGATGGATGGATGAGGAATGGATGGATGGATGGATGGATGGACGGATGGAGGAAGGAATGATGATGGAATGGATGAATGGATGGATGGAATGGAGGATGGAATGGAGCCGGAGCCCGGATGGAAAGGATGGATGGATGGAATGGATGGACCGGAAGGAATGGAATGGATGGAAGGATGGATGGAGGACATGGATGGATGGAATGGAGGAATGGATGGACAAAGGAATGGATGGATGGATGGAAGGATGGAGATAGGGAGAGGCCGGATGGATGGAAGGAGGAGGATGGATGGAGGATGGAATGGCCGGATGGAAACTCACTTCCCTAACAACCTCTCTCACTTGGAGACTTGCTTTACAAGCCAGACAACCTGCTTCTTCAATCCACGGGCTGGCCTAACAACCCACCTCTTTCAAATGATAGGCCCCAAAAATGCTTATTCAAATTCAAATCCTAAGTCAAATCCTCAAGTAAGGGCGTATGGAAACAACAACATCTGTGAGATAGAATGTATGATGTTACAGTGTGCCACACAACAAGGAATCAGAGATGGGCTGTAAATGTACTCCACCCTGTTAAGACACAAATATAGGCCTGTGAAAAGTATAGGTGTGTTGTACTTCATAGGAAAGGTACAAGATAGTTCATAGTGATTGCAGGTTCTAGAGGTGTGTAATAGATTCTTAGGTTGACAATGAAGAATAATCCAGTGCATGAATCAAAGAGTGAATAGGGAAAGATGGTCGATTTGAGAGAATCGTGAGGGTCATGAGAATGGTGAGGGAACGTGAGAATGGGAAGTGAACCCCAACAAGATGGATTTCCCAACTATAAATTGCATGCACCCAAGTTGACACATGTATTCCTAAAGAAGCATGAGTTCCACTTAACACTCATTCCCTTCCCATAGGAACCTAGAACAACACCGGGTTATGTCCAACCTTTGGACTCTGCAATAATATAATATTATCCATTTAGAGGTAAGCTCTTTAGTTTAGCCCCTAATCCTAGACACTTAGCCCCTTCCCTTACCCTACCTAGTGGAGATTAATCCCCCATAACTCTTTCTGTGTGGTCAGTCTACACACAATGATGTAATTTTATTAATTATATGAGTGTTTACATTACAAAAATAGGCTCACTCTCCTTAAGCATCTAGGCTCTCCATCCTAATAAAAATATAAGTCTTTCATCTTATAAACACTTGGCTCACCAACTTATAAACATAATTACAATTTTGTAGGGGCTCGGCCTTGGGGTGTTACAGGAATTGTGTGAATTTTAGGATTTATAGTACTTCCATCCTTGTCATATTCACACTCACTGTCATCTTGTTTAGAAAGCATTCCTTGGAACACTTCATCATCAAGAGCTAGGTCTTTAAAGTTCTCTCCATTAAAGTCAAGAAGGCTATGATTTTCTCATGTCCCTTTAATACTCTCCAATTAGTTATTTTTTCAAGGACTGATGGCTTGTACAATAGATCTATAGTGAACCTAGAGGCCTCATAATATTCAAGAGGATACAACCTTGAGGCTTCTATTGCAAGAGAATCAACAAGTACAATCTTGGATAAGGTAATGATAGTGATGTTAAATTCTTGAAAATTCTCCATTAGTCTATGTGCCTATTTTTGGTAATTTCTTAAATGTCATGAATTAAAATGTATGGTATTTTTGACTTGTCTAACAATGATCTCTGAGTATTCGAAGACAACTAGTTCTTTGATATTCAAGGCAATGGATTTTTTAAGTACTTGGACCAAAGCCTCGTATTCTACGGTATTATTAGTACACTCAAACTCTAGCCTACATGATAAAAATATATGTCTAATATTTGGGTCAATGAAAAGACAACTGACACTAGCTCCTTCTTGTGACTTGGATCCATAAAAAAAGAGAGTCCAAATATTAGAGGGAAAGTTAGGCATCCTTTTAATAGTATCTATGCTTGGAGTTTCAATTTGTTTTTCTAAGATATTAATTGGGAGGCATTGGTCAGGGTTGCTGCACTCTTTAGTTATTGTTGAGATTTCTTACAACATTAGTTCTAAATTTTGTGAAAACAAGATCCAGGATATGTGGGGTGGGAAATTCCTAAAATTGCAATCACAAGAATAATTTCCTAACACAGGAAACTCAATTGAAGAAGGTTCATTTGTGTATTCTTCATTGGTGACAATATGTTTTAGGTATTTTTCTTTGTCAATCATGATGATGTTTGGTTGCCCCTTCCATGATAACCATAGGTGAGACCAGTATGTACTGAAATATCCATGTAACATTTGTAACCAGTATCGACTTAGAATCATCCCATAGGCTTCTGGGATATCTAAAACTATGTCAATTACTTGTTGAATCTTTCGATTAGAATATATTTAAATCATGGTATGCTTCATTTCACCAATGACCTTGACCTCAGTTCTATCCAATTGTATAATGCGTATATAAATTTTGGTATGATTTTCATTCAGTTTTTTACACACAAAATAAGGCATGACACTCGATGATGCCCTAGAGTCCACTAAACAATTGTGTAATTTTTTTTTGAAAATTTCAAACATCAGTAAGAAAGGAGGAACACATAGTTTAGATTTTTTGTCTATAAATGTTGATTTTACATTTGATTTTATGGTTTCCCCTAAAGTTATTCTATTTGTTTTTAGATGGGAGTTTACTATGTGATTTTATCCTTCCTTTAATTATTGCATTAATAGGATTTTCTACTAAGGAATCCTACAGAAGTCCATGACATAAATGTTTTCTTTCATTTTCCTTAAATTATCTGCCAAATTATACTCAATTTTTTATGTTTCGTGTGTTGAAAACCTAGGGGGAAGAGTTGAGTATAGGAGATGGTTTGGCCAAGGGATTAGAGCTATTAGGTTTTTTAGGGGCTTGGGATATGATAGGGTGAGTTTGAGGAACATGGCCCTTGCTTCTTCTTTGTATTGCTAAAATCTCACTAGACAACTCTTCTTCTTCTATGATATCTGTTAGCACTGAAAGTCACACTTTGACTGCTAAAGTGTAAGCTCAACACCCATCATAATGTAAAATATAATTTTGGTTTTGAATAGGTGGATCAACAATATGGAGAAAGAAAGGGAGAGGGCAGCAAACTGCAAATCAGTAGGCTACACCAATGGGCAATGGAGTCACAAACATCCTACTCATCGAAGGCACAAAAGTTTCTCAATAGAAAACAAGATTATATGTTGATAAGTGGAAGAATTAAGAAGGAAAAAATAAGGTAGAATGTTCACTAAATATATATCCTCTCAATTTAATGAATCAACAAATACTTGAATATAAACAATGACTGATAGGAAAAATACAACAAATCCTCTGTTGCTTAGGGATCCGTAAATCATTGACAGCCTTTGATCCTCAAATCTGAAATATATTCAAATAAGAAGATATATAAACAAAAGAATCACAATTTGAAATCACAAATCTCATGAGTCTCCAATATTAGTAATTCTTACAATCATAAAATGCCCACAAGCTTACAAATGAACACACACAGGAAAACTACCTGCTCCTACTCTCTCTAGCCTCTCTTGGATTCTAAGCCTTTAATATATCCTTCCTTAAATAGAAAATAACATACAAATAAACTTAGGAGTTCTAATCCCATATCCTCCATTGGATTCTAAGCCTTGGAGATAGGTGGCAACAATCAAAGAGACAAAAATCCAACAAACTGCCAATTTTCAGGAATTTGTTGGAAGTCATTAATAAATTGTTTCCACCTTATTGCATGAGGCCTTTGATGGAGCTAAATATTAGGTGCAGGTGTCCCTTGAAATATAAATGATCCTTGAGAATCCATTCGAATCCTCCTTGATAGGTAGCAACCTCCCAACAAGGAGAATATCAAAACCGTGACCGCTATAGGAAATTCAGTAGCGTCGTTGTAAAACAGTTGGTAGTGCCACTTCTATGTCTAATATCTCTCTAACCATAACACATTTTGAAAAAATGAGAGAGTTTTTTGTTAGTTGGAATGTGATGAACAAAAAAAACCTCTATTTTTCAAAAATACCTTCTCAATTGTTCACAATCCAAGTTTTAAGTTAGTCACTCAAAACTTGTAGAAGTGTCCTTACAAAATAATTCTGCACAATTTGGTCTCTACCAAAATTTCAGTAGCGCCTTTTGGTAGCACCCACCTGTGTGTTTATAGCTATAGCAACCATTAAGAACTGTAAACACTTCTTGTGGGTGCTTTTTATGCTTGGAACCTTGTGAGAGTGTCGTCAATGCTTGTTCTTGACACTTGACACCTTAAATTTGAATGTTGGTCTCTCTCTTGGCGCTTTTTGTATAACTTGATTGATATGTTGGCATTGGCCTATGTCTTTGGCTAGTGTTGTCTTGAGATTTCGATTAATGCTTGAACTTGGAGATTGGGCATAAACCAATATAATTTTAATTTTCCCCAAAATAAATAAAATATCCCATAACAATTATATTCATTTGCCAAAATCAATAATGAAGGACTTATGAAAAGCTGAGGCATAAACAAATCTTGTGCTAACATAGGCTCCATGGGGGATAGATTCCTCCCTGTGAGGCTCTAAGAACTCTTGTAGTTTCAGTGCCTTATCCTAGGGATGCTCCCAACCTTTAACCTCTACAATCTCCTTTGATTTCTGACCTTCAACTGAAACTAAATGCAAATGAAAACTGAAACTGACAAAAATGATGAAAACGATGCTTGTCCAACAAGCTTATTGCACACACCTACTCTAATTATTGGGAAAATAAAGCATTCAAGTTACATGAAACAACCAATGAAGCCATTTCATCATTTTTTCAATTGTTTGAAGCTTTGAAATGTGCTTCCTTAAGAACTAGAGATAATTCCTACTTAAAGGCACGTCAAAGAAACATTTGGCAATACACTTTCCATTGAAGAAATCAATGAGCCTAGGCCCACTTTCTGCTTGCAGACAGGCTGCAAATGGATCTTGGAAAACATCATCAATACTTCCCCCTGTGACATTGCTTTGTGTAAAAAGGAAAAGTATTGCATTAGGTCCTTCCTCCACTGTGATTGGTTGTTGCATGGCTTGTTGATTTTCTGATTCATCCTAAATGCATATGGCCTTGGTCCACTCCTGGTCATGAGGTGTATTAGGAAAAAGGATTAGTGATGCTTGTATTTCTTTAATTTCAACCTCTCTCATTTGATCACATGGAATTTTATCTTGGATACTTTATGAAACTAAGCTTGTGTCTTCAAGAGGAATAGGGGGTTGATAGGGCAGTTCATCACAATTAGACGTGCTTGGGAAACAACATTCTTCTGTCTTATCTTCTGATTTTGAGGGATATTCACCATAGTTTGTCTTATGATCCCAATTTCTCAGTTTTTCACCTTCTAAACTTAGATTATCATCTTCTTCTTCTTTTTTAGCAACAAAAATATGACATGACGGTTGAACCAGGATATTGTTTCTTTGATGGGAAGGGTACTTCTCTAATATAAGGTATTCAACAAAATGTTCATGGAAATCATCTTCATAATAATATACAAAGGTGAATCAATGACCATTTGATTTTTAATGGGTGAGGGGATTAGTAAAATAGTTGGGACAACTAGTTGTTCAGGGAAAACATCCTCATAGTCATCAAAACTTGACAAATCATGGCACACCAGTTCATTAACAATACAAGGGATTACAACAACAATTGGTAAGCTATGAATTCGGCCATGAAAAGCTGCAACACTATCCTCATGATGAAATAACTCTTAACCTAAGATGACCTCTTGACTTAAAGAATCAAGAAAAGGAGAAAAGGAAATGATGGATTTTCCATATTGATATTTCTCTTGGGGATCTAGATTTTGACATGAATGATGCATTTGTTCTTGAAATTTAGGAAAATCATTATGAAACTCATCATCTAAGTCCTTCTCTTTGCAATCATCCCCTTCATCATCACTGCTAGAGGAATCACTTGCTGAATCCTGAATAAATGATTCATACCCCTCACAACAATTCTCAAAATGTCTTTCAGCTGGATAAATGATCTTGCAATGAGAATAAAAAACATCATGAAATTCCTTCAAAGAGGAAATACTAGAAGTAGGGAGTGTTCTATACCATTGTCTCGCATAGCCTTCCAATGAATACGTGAACATTTTCATCAATATATATTCATGATGGATGTCAAGCTGCTGCATCAAAGCATGAAATTCATGAACATGCTCAACAGGGCTATCATTCTCACCTTCATAAAATCTGGGCAGCAGATCTTTCCATTCATCAATTTGAGGCACAAGATGTGGATAACCATCTATGGCTGAGAAATTGAGTGGGGCAAACCTCTTGGACATGATATCCTTCATAGCCATTTAATTTATCTCATTCCAATGGAGTCACCAACAAATTTTGAACAATGGATTTGCCATGGTGAATGTGTAGTCTTGAAGGTGTCCAACTTCAGTCACCATCTAAAGTTGGAGTTGTGCAGTGTCCTTCTTCCCAGGGAGATTTTCAATATGCTCAAATCCGTCCCCGACAACAATGCCAAACATGTTAGCACTGAAAGACACACTTTGACTGGTAAAATGTAAGCTCAACACCCATCAAAATGTAAAAAATAATTTTTGTTTTGAATAGGTTGATCAACAAGATGGAGAAATAAAGGGAGAGGGCAACAAACTACAGATCAGTAGGCTACACCAATGGGAAATGGCGTCACAAACATCCTACTCATCGAAGGCACAAAAGATGCTCAACAGAAAACAAGATTAAATGTTGATAAGTGGAAGAATGAAGAAGGAAAACATAAGGTATAATGTTCACTAAATATAGATCCTTTAAATTTAATGAATCAACAAATACTTGAATATAAACAATGACCGATGGGAAAAATACAACAGATCCTCTGTTGCTTAGGGATCCATAAATCATTGGCAGCCTTTGATCCTCAAATATTAAATATATTCAAATAAGAAGATATATAAAAAAACAATTACAATCTGAAATCACAGCTCTCATGAGTCTCCAATAGCAGTAATGCTTACAATCATAAAATGCCCACATGCTTACAAATGAACACACACAGGAAAACTGCCTACTCCTACTCTCTCTAGCCTCTCTTGGCTCATGAATCCTCTTTTCTCCAAGAGATCTCTCCTTCCTTAAATATAAAATAGCATCCAAATAACCTTATGAGGTAGAATCCCATCTTCTCCATTGGATTCTAAGCCTTGGATATAGGTGTCAAAAATCAAAGAGACAAAAATCCAACAATCTGCTAATTTTCAGGAATTTGTTGGAAGTCATTAATAAATTGTTTCCACCTCATTGCATGAGGCCTGTGATGGAGATAAATATTATGTGTATGTGTCCCTTGACATACAAATGATACTTGAGAATCCATTTGAATCCTCCTTGACAGGTGGCAACCTCCCAACAAGGAGAATATCAAAACTGTGACCGCTACAGGAAATTCAGTAGCRCCCTTGTAAAATAGTTGGTAGCGCCACTTCTATGTCTAATATCTCTCAAAAAAATAACACATTTTTAAAAACTGAGAGAGKATTTTGTTATTTGGAATGTGATGAACAAAAACCTCCTCCAGTTTTCAAAAATACCTTCTCAATTGTTCACAATCCAAGTTTTAAGTTAGTCACTCAAAACTGGCAGACGCGTCCTTGCAAAATAATTCTGCACAATTTGGTCTCCGCCAAAATTTCGGTAGCACCTTTTGATACGCCTGTTTGTTTATAGTTGTAGCAACCATCGAGAACTTTAAACACTTCCTATAGGTGATTTTTATGCTTGGAACCTTTTGAGAGTGTTGTCAATGCTTGTTCTTGACACTTGGCACCTTAAATTTGAATGTTGGTCTCTCTCTTGGCGCTTTGTGTATAACTTGATCGATATGCTAGCATTGGCCTGTGTCTTTCGCTAGTGTTGTCTTGAGATGTCAATTAATGCTTGAACTTGGAGATTGGGCATAACCCAATATAATTTTAATTTTCCCCAAAATAAATAAAATATCCCATAAAAATTATATTCATTTGCCAAAATGAATAATGAAGGACTTGTGCAAAGTTGAGGCATAAACCAATCTTGTGCTAACAATATCTTCTCCGAGAACTGTATATTTTATATCCCATGAAACCAATGATGTTTCTTCTAGTGGATCATCAGCTTCATCATATATAGTGTTGGAAACTAGGCTATTTTCCTGTTTGGTTAGGGCACACATGTCTAAAAAATGGTTGGCAGTCAAATTCATGGCCTTCACCCACTGGGGAAAATCCTTTTCAGAGTGGTTTTCTCAATGATAGGTGAAAAAGAGTCAAAGGATACATCCCCCAAGTCAATATTCATATTTGTTGGGGGAGGTTCTATGGCCTTAAAAGGTGGTGTTATCTTGAAAAAGGGCCTATAATGCCTTTGATTAGAGGTACCTTCACCTACATTCCTTTTCATATCTACAATTTCATTGGACAATTTCTTGATCATCCTTTGCAGGATTTCCATACCGAAACCATCCTTTTCAGTATTTTTCTCAACATTTTTTCCTAGTGGTCTGGTGAACAAGAGTCCCCTTCTAGATGGTAGTTTAGTTTCCTTCTTTTCTAAGGAGATTTGGCTCTCTTTATATCCTTTCATGTAAAACTCAATGGTTTTATCCTCTTCAAAATTTTAAGCTAAGGTAAGTTTTGTGGCTCTTTTGACAAACATGGAGATGGAAGCTGGAAGAGGATTTTCATATACTTGAATCTACAACTCTTGGTAAGGTTTGACTCTTGTTTGGAATTTGTTGAAGATTGTGGTAAATCTTTGGTTAAAATCCTTCAGTTTCTCTTTAGGGTCCATAGTAGTAGAAAATATTTCATCCATCAGGGCTCCTGTTGTAGTCTCCTTTACAAATATGTCTAAAAAGTCTTTTTGAAACTTTTTCCAACTATTTATGGAACCAATCAAGAGGTTAAAATAGCAGGTTGAAGATGAATTCTCAAAGGTATATGGGAATAATCTGCATACTACATATTCATGTTATACATTCATCAACATGATTTCCAATATAAATTTCTTGATATGATCCTCTGGCATCCCGAAAGTTTAGGGTCAAACTTAGGAAGAAGTTTCTCTAGATGCCTAGGTAAGTTATGTAACCGACCAGGTAAGGCCAAGAAATCTCTAGCCAGCTAAGGTTGGTTGTTTCCAGGTTTATTATTTCCTTCCTATTTATTTTCATTGTTATCCTCCATGTAGTCTGATCTGTAGTCAGAGGCTTCCAAATCTGATTCTTCTTCCTCAGACTTTGAATATTCTGGTTCTAAATAATTACTTGCATTTGGGGTGATAATGAGTGTGTCATGGATTAAGCCTAGAGTTTGTTCTATCTTAATCATGGATAAATCCACTAAATATTAAAATGTGTGTATGAAAGTATGTTTTGGTGTGGACACAATAGGTTTTACCATTCTCCTTCTTTGAGGGACCAAAAAATTTAAGGGTAATGCTCCTATTTGACGAGAGTACTCTCTAGTGATTCTCCTAAATGTGTTAACCTCTTCTTGATAGATTATGCATGGGATATTAGGGTGAGAATCATGGATTTACTAAGAGTGAGTCAAAGTACTGATAGTGGGAGTATCTTCCTTATATGGGATATTTTAATTAATTTCCATGCATCAGGCCCTCCTTCTAGTGTCAATTCTATTGATGGGATTGGATTCCATTTTACTCAACATTAGGAATCAAAATCGAAGATGGGGCCGAATTAGACTCTTCTTAGTTTGGAATGGTGTGATTCTTTGGATTGATGACCTGACAACCTTTTCCATGATATTTAATGATTAAATGTTTGTTTCCAATACATTCCTAAAATTCTTGGTTACCTTTGTCTCTCTTTTTGTATTTATTTTCTTTTCTATTTTAATGCAAGAAAAATGGCACTAATCTTAAAAATACGGATACGTTTTAGGAAATATGAGCCAAGGATTGCTAGCGGGAAAATGCCCCCTATGACTACACCAGGGTTTAGAATGTAGGTAAATCAATTAACCGTCTAAAAGTCAACTACTTCTCTAAACTACCCCAAACATATTGAAACGTATAAAAGAAAAGAAAATATGAGGGAGATCATGTAGCTATACATCTACTCCGCATCTGGTGATGATCCCCTCATGCTTGAAAGTTTTTCTGACTGCATACCTCCTCCCAGGGTTGACCTACATTCAAAGATAGACAAACAAAAAAATGCAAGCATGTTATTACATATAGAAATTAGGGTTAGGTGTTAGAATGTCAAAAAATAAACCAATAAAAGCATTTAGTACACCATAATTTGGGATAGGAAAAGTAATTATTTTATTAATAATTCAATGATTATACCTTTACAATCAAAGTCAGCTACCATTTCGTGAACCTGGTCTGAGATCCTCTTCACTAGGCTCCAAGTGCACCTTTGTATAGCTTCTCCTCTCAATCTTCTGATCTCTTTTTTGGAAGTGAATGGGTTATGATGGAGGAATAATGGGCAAATGAGGGAATGTTGAGGCAATTCTCACAAAAGGGATGCAATACCTTGGGAAAGGAGGGGATGTGAAATCAGGCAGAGTTTCACTGTTCTTATGCTTAGATCTAAAATGAGACCCCAACACCTCCTTTTATATGACAAAAGTATGGTTATTTGATTGGGTGACGGGCTATAACAGGTGGATTAGTTGGGAAACTACCCAATAGCCCATAATCTCAACAATTTCCTTGCAACTTTTTATTTTTTGCAATTTTTGCAAGTATACACGGGTTGTAATGGTGAAGCACACATATGTATGTGAGTTGTAGTGGTGCATCAAGCATATGCACATGGGTAGTAATCGTGTAGGGCGCGTACATCTTCAAAAAAATGGGTTTTAAGAAGAGAAACTCAGTAGTGCTTTGGAAAAAAATGCAAATAAGAGGACCAAAGTCTAGGTATGCATGTGTAGAGAAATTTAGGTTTATAAAAGATGAGGGATAACTATTTCAGAAGAGTATGCCTGAAGCCATCAAAGGGTGTGTATATCACCCTCTTTACTAAAAATTATATATAGTTCTTTGAAATCCATGCTAACTGGTCCCAACGTATGCAAGCATTTTTCCCCCAATACTATATCACACCCACCCATATCGATGGAAAATAAATGGGTTTTGAGAGGATAGTCCCCCATTTGGAATCTAACATTTTCACATCTTCCCCCACATTTAATCATACCTCCATTGGTGATCATGATTTGAAAGTTGGTCACTAGGTGTATGTTGGCCCTTCGTTATGGAAGGAAGTGAATATCAAGGAAGAAAAGGTGAAATGCGAACTGTGCAGAAGACATAGTGATTGTTACTGAGTCGAAGTGAGCAAAAGAGAAGAAAAGATGGAGTGAAGCCTGAGAAAGCAAGTTGTTGGATGAGGAGATCGAGGATGACATGTCAACAAAGAAGAAGGATCATGGACAACTCAACAAGTGGAAAAATCCACCATTAGATGATTTGGATCACCGTGCAAGAAGGAAGGAAAGACAGGTTGGCGAAGCCCTGAAAATACGGTTCAATTTGACCTAGGGTTCAGACACCTAGGGTTTTGGTATCTAGGGTTTTGACACCTAGGTTTCGGCCTAAGGATGTCGGTGTGCTATTGTAATGTATAAATAAAGATCAAGAGGTCCTGGGTTGGTTTGTTGTTGTTGTTGGTTGTTATAAGTATTACCATCTTTGATCTAGTTGTTTTTGGTATGATCGTTGTTACGTGGGAGAAGCACTAAGTGTGAGAGCCTTCTGGTATTATAAGATATTCAGCTGGGTGCGAAGATCAACCCTGTAGCTAGGTGCGCAGGAAGGGGGGGAGATAAAGAGGAGAGATTTGTTGGTTAAGAGAGCATATCAGAACTGCATGCTTTCATCTTAATATATTATAAATCATAGTTATGTGGACGTATCCCTAGAGAGAGGGTGAACCACGTATATTTTTCATGTGTGTGTGATTGATGCTGTGTTATTTTTCCCTGATATATTGTTATTGCATTGTTTTGATAGATCTTATAGGTGTATGGAGTAGATTTAAGCTGATAAGTGATATATCCATGTTGTATTGTTCTGGTATTGGATCCACTTGATATTCCCCTTGGTTATAGACACTTATGTCCTACAACCCCCCCATAGTTTCTTCAGGTGAGACTGCATCTAATTCACAGGTGTAGCTGAAAGGGTTGGTATTTAGGGATTGATGGTGCGCTCTTGAAGCTGAACCCTGGGTCTGCCCCTGTGCCAACAAATGGTTCTGTTGTCGGGACAGGAATCTTCTTGAGGGAATGTCAAGGTGGTTCCCATCAAATACAAAAATTCAAAAGTGGATAGAGGATAAAGAAAAGGACTTCGCTGAAGCCCAGAACAAGAACCCTAATCTGAGTACAAAGGATTGGTTGGAGAGACATATTTTTACTGATATACACAAGATATTCTTTGGAGGAATCCATCAGGAACTATACGAGTAGTTAGCCAGGTTGGAAGATACCCAGTTTGAGGTCAGACCTAGACCTCCTGTATTTTGGACATCAACGTTGATCAAGAAGATCAAGAGAGTTGATAACGTTGTGTCAAGAGCAATGGATCACTAGTTCGATAGCACCATTGGAGGTTACATCACTGAGTTTGTTGTTGACAGAGTAGAGTTGTATAGCCAAGCCGAGAGATATTTTTTCAAAGAACCCAGAGGAAAATTTTTACACTTTCTGAAGTTGTGAATCAAGATTTTGTTGCATGAGAAGAACATATTGAAGATACATTAGAGTGGTCGAACCTAAAAAGGCTAATGTTCAAAAATTCAGACAATGACACAGAGGCTGGACATACACATAGTGGGAGAGTGTTCAGAGAAGTTCATCTTGCGAACCTATTCAAGAATAACTACAAAGATGAGGGTTTCTACAGTGGAGAAGAAGTAGATCTGACCGACGAAGAGCAGTCAGAACCTGCTAGGGAAGAGGAAGAGGAAGCCAAAGAACTTCGTCGGGACAAGACAGAAACTTCAGGAACTGCGTAGACTGTTGAAGTAAGTTCTATTATCCCTCCTGTTGATTCATTAGTATTAATAAATTGGAGTAATCCAAGCCACCAGGGTGTCCAGAGCACCATCATTGGTATTCCACCACATACTCAGTCAGGGACCCTAGGAAGATCTATGGAATATGAGATAAGACTCCTTATCCTTAGGGGATATGGATCTGAATATCCTGACCAACACTGGTTCCTATGTGAAGTCGTATGGAATATTAATAATGTTACCAACAAAGCAGTTAAAAGAACCCAATTTAGTACTACCCTAAGAGATCACGCACTAAGCTGGTACATGAAGCTTGTCCAAGGACTTGCGCAACCTAAGACACTGAATGAGATCAATAATGTGCTAATTACAAAATTTAAGAAACCTAAGTCGGAGTCCCAATGTATTACATAACTAAAGGAGATCAAGCAGAAGGTAGACGAGCTAGTTTGGGAGTTCGATCAGAGATTCAAGACCCTAACAGACCGATTGACTTTTCAGATTCCAGATGAGCAGAACAAGGAATGGTTCATTACTTCCCTCTTACCACACCTCTGAGTTCCTTCGATGCAACAAAAGATTTCTTCATAGGCTGAGGCACTGGATATCGCCATGAAATTAGGATCATCCCCTATGGGAGAATCCATCTCAGGTATGAGTCAGATCTTGAGTTAGTTGATTAGTTTGTCTTTGCAGGTTGAAGATATGAAGAAAGACAAGGGAAAAGATAAAAGAGAAGACATCTAGTGTGTCAGATGCAGATCAGAAGTCCATGACAAGGAGCACTTCCCTCTATTCCATGAATACTTGGCCTCTGGAGCCATGAGCCCTTTGAAGAAAGTCACCTTACCCTGGTGCGAGGTATGCAGAAATATACATCACCCTGGTGAGTGCTATTACATGAAAAAATATTTTCAGACACCCAAAAATTTGTATTGCATGTTCTGTAAGTCTGTGGGTAATGATGATAGATATTGTAAGGCTTATGATCTCATGCATGAAAGGTCAAGAGACATATACAATATTCAAGGTGAAGTACAACAAGAAGGAAACTCTACGTAGTACAACCCTCCTGCGAGAGGAAACTTCAATCCTTGTGGTGGATTCATAGGAAGAGGATGAGGAGGAGGTATGGGTTGAGGTCAAGGACAGATCATCTGTTATAACTACACACAGCCAGGACACTTGGAAAGGGACTGTCAGAACCCTTGCACTACTTGCAGCTATTGCAACTCCTTCGAGCATGTTATTGAAGAATGTCCAGCACTACTGGATAAACTTCAAGAGAAACGAGGACCTCAGCAGAACCCGCAGATACAGTTGATCAAATATGAACCTCACGAAGAAGACCCTAGAGTCATTGTTATTACTAGAGGAGGCATTGTTACAAGATATGACAAAATGACCCAAGGGAAGACTACAAAATATTTAGGAATCAGGAAAGCTACGAAGAAGACCCAACCCTTTGATGCAAAGAAAGAAAGACAAATATTTGAGGAAACAAGAAAAGAGTTCAAAGGAGACCAAGGTTCTTCATCAAAGACAAGACCAGAAGTAAGAGAGAATGGAATTCCTTAGGCATTTGATCGGTCTGCTTCGCCAAGAGAAAGAAAAGAGGTAAGCAAGCTCATGGAATTTCTATATACTTGTGTTAAGTTGATTCAGGATGAGAGTGTTGTCCAAGAACTACAAAATTTAATCAGAAAATATGAGATAGAAAATATATACCCCTTACTAAGTAGGGAAGTACACCAAATTGGTAAGAAGAGAAGGACCAATAATTAATTACATTTGAATGCTCAAATAGGCGAATACAATATAGATTATGTGGTCCTCGACTTAGGGTCAGAGGTCAATGTCATGAAGAAGCAAACTTGGGCACTAATGGGAAAACCTAGGCTGATCTATTCCCCTATCAAGCTCAGGATGGCTAATCAGTAGGTTGTAATCCCATTTGGCAGACTGGAACATGTCCCTGTGGACATAGATGGAGTAAGAACATTTGCAGATTTTGAGTTAATTGATATAGTTGATGACAATTGCCCTTACCCTGCACTGTTATGAATTGATTGGGCCTTAGATAATTCCACTGTGGTTGATTTAAAGAAGAGACGTACGAATTTTGAAAAATATGGCCTTAGGGTCATTGCACCCTTAGATCCATATGAAGGTCAGTGATACACAGAGCCCATCAGAGAAGAAGACAACTCATATGAACTAGAAAATATATACAAATTAACAACCAGACAATAAGATTACATTAAACGTGTGGCCAATGGAAACTTAAGCTAGCAAAGTGACAAAGTATGCTCATCATACTCAGAAGAAGCACTGGAGAATTGGTAGAATAAAATGTATGAAGTATCTACAAGAAGATTTGCTAGACTAACCAGAGAAGTTTGTTGGATCAACACAACAGTAAGTAACTTACCCACCTTTGATGGTCTAAATCCTTTAGAAACCTTCTTTTTGTACTTCAAAGAGAGTGTACCAATGCAACAAATACTATTGGTGAGGGATGAGGCCCTGAGAGAAACCCAAGAAAGATGGTGGGGGGCACACAAAAGTAACATTACAGATTGGGTACAGTGTCATACCTTGATGACAGTGCGGTTCTCAGCACAAGGAGAAAGATGCGAAGTTCAATACATAGGTCAAAGTTTCCCAAAGGACCATGTGCGAAGCTATGAGGAATCTTGGAGAAACGTTCCTCAAGAAAAATGGGTACACAAATTTATCAACACACTCGACATGACACCTATCAATTGGTACCTTCAAGCAGAGTTGCGCCTCATCACTACAGATTGGAAAGGTATGACTCAGAATTTTGTAACCACCTTCTTATTTGAAAGACAATATACTTCAATAGATCAATCACTACAGATTGTCAAACAAAAACTATTTGAGGAGGCCTCTATCCTCCCTTTAGAGCAAGACGAGGACGAATGGACTTCGCCTCTACAAAAACTGCAAGGTTGTTACAACATCAATGTTGATGAAGACGATGATCCAAGAAAGGTGAATATTATAGAAACAGAAGGCCAAAGAGATGTGGAAGAACCAAGAGTTGAGTTACCATTCATTGGACACCCAATCAAGATTAAGAAGGTCAATATTGAAACAGAACAGACACCGAAGCTTGCAAATTTTGGAGATTATTGGGATACTACCACTATTGACAAGATTACAGAATTACTGCATGAATATCAGGACTTGTTTCCAACCAAGTTCACTGATATGAAGGGCATTAAAGGGCCTATGGGAGATATGAGGATCTATTTGAAGCCAGATGTTAGACCAGTCAAACAAAGACCCTACAGATTGAACCCTAAGTACAAAGAGAAAGTGAAAATTGAGCTCGACAGAATGTTGGAAGCAGGGATTATAGAACCTGTGGAAGAGTCAAAGTGGATTATCCCTATGGTGGTACAAGACAAGAAGACAGGAGAAATTAGGATCGTGTAGATCTCAGAAATTTGAATGATTCATGTTTGCATGATCCCTTCCCTATGTCGTTCACTAACAAAGTGTTAGATAATGTGGGAGGCCAGGAAGTATATTCTTTTACAGATGGATTTTCAGGATACCATCAGATCTAGATTGCCAAGGAAGATCACCATAAGACAACATTTGCAATAGAATGGGGTTCTTATCAGTATACAGTGATTCCATTTGGATTGAAGAATTCCCCAGCCATATTTTACAGGGTGGTGGTCGAAGCATTCAAGGAGTTTTTTCATAAATTTCTAGAAGCATACTTCAATGATTGAACTACTTTTAGTTTATTAAATAATCATATTGAATGTCTAAGGATAATGTGGGAAAAATGCAGGCAGTGCCAGATTGATTTGAATCTGAAGAAGTGCATCTTCTTCTCACCATTTGGAGTACTATTAGGTCATATTGTATGCAAGCAAGGATTGTTGGTTGATCCATCTAAAATTTCCAGTATAGTTGATCTTCTACCTCCTACTTCAGTCAAACAGCTGCGCACTGAGCTAGGACACACAGGATATTATAGGAAGTTCATCAAAGCATGTGCTTAGATCAAAACACCTATGGAGAAACTATTGAAGAAATATTTTCAGTTTAGTTAAACAATAGAATGCCAGGAGAGCTTCGATACACTGAAGCAAAAAATGGTTACTGCACCTATTTTGGTGTTTCCCTATTGGAGTAAGAAGTTTCATGTTCATGTTGATGCATCTTTTATTGCCTTAGGAGTAATTTTGGCACAACTGGGTGAAGGAGAGATTGATCATCCATTAGATTTTTCTAGCAAGAAGCTATCAAATGCAAAGGTCAACTACACCACCACTAAACGGGAGGGGTTAGCCATGGTGTACACATTACAAAAAAATTTCCACTACTTGTTGGGAGGACACTTTAAAATGTTTACTAATCACTTTGCATTGAAATACTTAGTCAACAAGCCAATGTTGAGGGGAAGAATATGCAGATGGATTCTGCTATTTCAAGAATATGACTTTGAGATCATAGTCAAGCCAGGAAGAATGAACAAAGGTCCTGATCACTTGTCGAGGTTGGAACATGGAGAAGAGCCCACTAGTTTGGAGGACACATTGCCAGATGCACAACTACTAGACATTAGAAGGATTGATGACCACTTCACAGAAATAGTCCATTTCCTGTCAACAGAAATGGCACCTACTGAATATACAATTCCTCAGAAGAAACATCTAGTAGTGCGTGTTGTAGACTTCTCACTTATAGAAAGACATCTATACAATATGGGACTTAATGAGATATCAAGAAGATGTGTTATGGAGGCATAACGACCCTTGATCCTTGCAAAATCTCATGAAGGCATCGCAGGAGGACATTACACATGGAAATCAATTGTCCAAAAGGTTCTGAGAGCTGACCTTTGGTGGCCTACCTTACACAGAGGTGCTAAAAATTATTCCAGAGCCTGCAATGTATGCCAAAGAGATGGAAAACCTTCTCGAAGGGATGAAATTCCATTAGCACCATAGTTGACCTTACAAGCATTTGAGAAATGGGCCATCGATTTCGTGGGACCCATAAACCCACTAGGAAAGTGCATAGGAGCAAGGTACATCATCACTGCGACAAAATACTTGACTAGATGGGCTGAAGAAAGAGCAGTTAAGGACTGTAGTGAAACCACAATTGTGCGCTTCATATTTGATGACATCATAACTAGGTTTGGATGCCCCAAGATCCTTATGAGTGATCAAGGCACACACTTCATAAATAAGACTGTTGAAGCCTTGACTGAGGAATTTTCATTCCTCCATCAAAATATCACACCTTACCATCCACAAGAAAATGGGATAGTGGAAGCATTCAACAAGATCTTGGAAACAACACTAACCAAGATTTGCAGCTTGAAAAGGGATGACTGGGATTTAAGAGTACTAGTAGTACTTTGGGCTTATAGAACCACTTGCAAGAAGTTAACAATGCAGACCCCTTTTAAGTTGGTTTATGGTCTCAAAGTTGTTGTTCCAATGGAATACTTGGTGCCAAGCTTAAGAATTGTTTCCTTTACATATATGGATGACACTGGCATTGTTAAAGAGAGGATTGCAGAGTTGGTCGAATTAGAAGAAGACATATTTGTTGCAGTATTCCATCAACAAGTACATAAGGAAAGAGAGAAGGCCTACCATGATAGGCACATCAAGAAGAAGGCATTTAAACAAGGTGATTTGGTACTGGTATACGACCATAAGTTCATGAAGTATCCTGGGAAGTTCAGAATGCATTGGCTAGGGCCATATGAGGTCGCTCATGTTACAGAAGGAGGAGTTGTGCAGTTGAAGACCTTGAAGGGAGAATGGAAGGAAGGATTAGTCAATGGGAGCCAGATGAAGTTGTATTATGACAACTAGCTGCTTCGCATCTCTCAGTAAAAGCATGAAGGAAAAGGATCTAGGTACCGGGTGCAGTTGAAACTGGGTACCAGACACAAAAAATATAGTCTACACAAGGAAGGACAGGAGGCATCAAACAGAAAGTAGAGGTTGCACTGCATAATCTGAAGTCAAAGTAAAACAGAATAATCAGAACTGAAGTGCCTCGAGACGAGTCACAAGTGCGTGTTGGGGGCCTTTTGGCCCTTGGTTATGGAAGGAAGCAAATATCAAGGAAGAAAAGGCAAAATGCAAACTGCGCGGAAGACACAGTGACTATTATTGGGTCGAAGTGAGCAAAAGAGAAGAAAAGATTGAGCGAAGCCTGAGAAAGAAAGCTATTGGATGAGGAGATCGAGGATGACAAATCAACAAAGAAGAAGGATCGTGGACAACTCAACAAGTGGAAAAAAACACTGTTAGATTCTTTGGAGCATCGTGCGAGAAGGAAGGAAAGACAGGATGGCGAAGCTCTAAAAACACGGGTCAAGTTGACCTAGGGTTTAGACACCTAGGGTTTTGGTATCTAGGGTTTTGACACCTAGGTGTCGACCTAAGGATGTCAGTGAGATATTGTAATGTATAAATAAATGTCAAGAGGACCTATGTTGGGTTGTTGTTGTTGTTGGTTGTTGTCATTATTACTAGCTTTGATCTAGTTTTTTTTGGTATGTTCATTGTTACATGGGAGAAGCGCTAAGTGTGAGAACCTTCTAGTATTGTAAGATATTCACCTAGATGCGAAGATCAACCCTGTAGTTGGGTGCGCAAGAAGGGGGAGAGATAGAGAGAAGAGAGAGATCTGATGGTTAAGAGCGCAGATCAGAACTGTAGGCTTTCATCTTAATATATTATAAAGCATAGTTATGTGGACGTAGGCCTAGAGAGAGGGTGAACCACGTATATCTATCTTGTGTGTGTGATTGATGTTGAGTTATTTTTCCCTGATATATTGTTATTTCATTGTTGTGATAGATATGATAGGTGTATGGAGTAGATTTAAGTTGATAAGTGATATATGCATGGTGTATTGTTCTGGTATTGGATCAACTTGATATTCCCCTTGGTTTTAGACACTCCTGTCCTGCAACCCCCCCCCGGCCCATAGCTACTTCAGGTGAGACTGCATTTGCTTTGTAGGTGTAGCCCAAAGGGCCAGTAGTTAGGGCTTGTTGGTGCGCTCTTGGAGTTGAACCCTAGTTCTGCCCCTATGCCAACAATGTACATAAAAATGGGTTTCTTCTACCACTCTTTGGTGAATGAAATTGTGAGTACTTCCACTATCAACTAGGACTATGAATTTCTAGTGCTTGATGTAACCCATGGGTTTCAAGGTTTGTGGATTTGAAATGCTTGATAATACATGTAGGGAGATAAGTGTTTCTTCATGAGAGAATGGAGATTCTATATCTTCCCCAGTTTGAGTTTTGGTGTCTTCAACTTGTAAATTTGGTGTCTTGTCGATAATTATGTCTTCAAGCAGGGTGTGAGTGGTCATATCAATTTGGAACAATTTACGTTCTTTACACGGATGACCTCGATCATATTTTTCATGAAAGTTATAGTAGACTCCTCGTCTCTAGTGATATTCCATTTTTATTGGAGAAATACTTTGTACTTTCAAGGGATGAGTACAAGTTATGATTTGGAAAGTACCTTGTGGAGGATTAGTGAAGGGAATGAAGGTTGGTTTTTTTGTTTTTGAATTGATCACCATCTCTTCTTCTATGGCCCTTTGTGTTTCTTCCAACCACATAGCAAGATGTTGTATTCTAGCTTGTGCTCGAATATATTCCTTGAGGCCACTAATGAAATGTTGTTTATAGAAATAATCCATTAATTTCTTTGTAAAGATATCTAATTGCTCACAGGATACCATAAAATATGTCACTGAGCTTGTTTAGCATAACTTAGAAAACCTCCCCAAATAGTAGTACTTTCTCAAAACATGCATAGACATAGTTAACAAACTGAGTCCAAGCGATGTATCTTGCATATGATTTTTCATTCCATTCCCACCATTTCCATAGTTATGGATCTAGATACAATACCCCGACCCTAAGTTTCATCATGTCATGAGTAATGCACTGGAGGGGAAGTAATGTTCCATTTGGGTGACACATCTAGAAAGGTCAGAACCATCAAAATTTTTCAGGTCCACCTTAGGATAATGATGTCATTTGTTATTATCTGCTAGTCTTGGGGTATGGATTATGAAAGAAAGTGAAGAAAAAGGAAAATAAAAGATGAAGTGTGAACTACATAGAAGGCACATTGATTGAGAATGGGTCGAAGTGGACAAAAGAGAAGAAAAGAAGGAGCGAAGCAAGAGAAAATGGGTCGTTGGATGAGAATTTTGAGGAGAACAGATCAGAAAGGAAGATGGATCATGGAAAACTCAACAAGCAAAAAAATGCAGCAATGGATGCTTTGCAGCACCTTGCAGAAAAGAAGAAAAGACATGCTTTCCAAGCTCAGAAAACATGGGTCAAGTTGACCTAGGGTTTTAGACATCTACTAGGGTTTTGGTCGATTAGGGTTTGGAAACCTAGGTTTCGACCTAAGGTTGTCGGAGAGTTATTGTAATGTATAAATAAAGGTCTAGAGGACATGGGATGGATTGGTTCTAAGTAGGTTGAGAGTTCATTGTTATTGTGTGATTGAGTGATTACTACTATGTGAGAGAGAAGTGTTGTGTCTGAGAGAACTCTGGTATTGTAAGATCTTCAGTTGGGTGAGAATATCAACCCTGCAACTGGGTGCACAGGGAGGGGAGAGAAGAAGAGAAAGATAGATAGATCTGTAAATCTAAGAGAGTAGATAGAACTTTGTGTTTTCATATAATATCAAGAAACGTAGTTATATGGATGTATTCCTAGGGAGAGGGTGAACCATGTATATCTTGTTGTTCGGTGTGATTGATTTTGTGTTCTTTTTCTTTCTTTTCTACTGTTATTCCATCATTGTTTTATATTTGATATATAACTTGCGCAATAGGTTTAAGGGAGATAAAGAGTAACTATATTGTTGTGTGTTGTTTCCTTGGATCCACTTTACATTTCCTCTGGTTGTAGACACTTGTGTCCTACAACCCCCTATTGCTACTTTAGGTGAGACTGCATATTCTTCACAGGTGTTTCCAAAAGGGCCAATAGTTAGGGCTTGTTGGTGCGTTATTAGAGTTGAACCTTGGGTCTGACCTTGTGCCAACAAATGGTTCTATTTTGGGGACAAGGATCTTCTTGAGGGAATGTCAAGGTGGTTTCCATCGAAGACAGAGATTCAGAAGTGGATAGAAGAAAAAGAAAAGGACTTCAATAAGGCTCAAAATAAGAACCCAAATATTATCACAGAGGATTGTTTGGGAAGGTATATATTTACTGATATACACGAGAGTTTCTTTGGAGGAATTTATAAGGAGCTATACGAGTGGTTAGCCATATTAGCAAATACCCAGTTTGAGATCAGATTTAGACCAGCTGTGGTTTGGAAGTTGACGCTGATCAAGAAGGTAAAGAGAGTTGATAACGTCATGTCAAGAGAAGTATACCACTGGTTTTATAGCACCATTGGAGGGTACATTACTGATTTTTCTATTGGCGGAATAGAGTCATATAGCCAAGCAAAGAGATATTTCTTTAAGGGACCTAGTGGAAAATGTTTACACGTTTTGAAGTTGAAGATCAAGATGATATTGCATGAGAAGAACATATTGAATATACATTAGTTGGTAATATAGAAAGGTGATCTAGGTGGATATCAGTGGCCACCCACATTTTCTGACTGGCTCAAAACAGTTTTCTGGCAAATTTGGCAATTTACTATTTTTAGCAATTTTTAACTTCTGGGGCCATTTTGAGGGCCCAAATGAAGGTTTTTTCAAGATCGAGGTTCTCATTGATATCCAAAGGCATGATTGAGATATCATACACCTAAAACGGAGATCGTATGCAAAAGCTATGACCTCGGGAAGTTGATGTACTAACTTACCCAAACAGGGCCCACATGACTTTTGGTGCTTCATCTCCTAGGGTTAGGTTTTTGGATGTCTAGGGTTTTTGGCATTCCTGTTTATTATAAAAATGCCTTCAGAGCCTCATTGTAATCATCTTCTTGCGAATGCGAGTATCCGTCACATCTCTTCTCAGAGATAAGCTACCACCATTCTAGCAAGTATTTCACTCTGTATTTTTACAATCTCTATACATTTCTTTCATTAATAGAAATCGTGTATTACTATATATATGTGTTTATGGTTTCATCTCCGATACATTGTTGTTATATTATTGAATATCTATGATATCTATGTGCATTTATTTATTATATCTCCGATCTCATTTCGTGCCAAAAATAATTTGGATCAGTGGTATCAGAGCAGGTTGTTCTTGATCATTTTTTTCAGTGCATTTCCCTGATGAGGTCCGAGTATAGCAAGTTGGTTCTCAAGATTGTCTCTCTTGAGGAAAATCGCTCTAGCACACCCAAGAAACCCTCAATGGTAGAAGAAAATAAAAATGATGGAGCAAACGATCCTATTAGTCTGTTGCTTGAGAAAGCTCTCACGCGATAGAGGGATGAAATGATGGAGATTTTTTCCCACATCCTTTAATGCCTACCAATAGAAACAGGCGCATATTCATCAAGCGGCCACTTTGGAGGCACCTCACCTTTCAAGGTACAAGTTAATTTTGATATTCCTGTATTTGAAGGACAGATAGATGCAAAAGCCCTAGAAAAATGGTTAAATCTGCTAGAAGGTTACTTCTCTGTTCACAAATTTTTTGAAAAAGAAAAGATGACCTTCACACTCCTTAAAGCTCTCCCCCATGTTAAACATTGGTGGGAAAATTATTGGGAGCAGAGTTCCACAGAGGAGTCTGAAATATATGGAGCCGATACCACTTGAGATTTTTTTGTGGATGTGGTAAAGGAACAATATTACCCTGTTGGAAACTATGAGGACCAATACATGAGATGGACCACACTGCAGTAAGAGAGGGACCAAGTAGCTTTGGATTTCACCAATACCTTCCATACCTTGCGCACCAAGCTGGGTATCAAAGACTCCGAGCGACATTTGGTTCTGAAATACCGTGGGGCTCTACATAGATACATCCAGACTGAAATGGATTTTTTGGACATCTCATCACTCGGTGCTGCTTATCGATATACTGTTAAAATCGAGCAAAAATTTATTCACCAGAAAAAACAATATTTTGGATCTTTAAATCCGCAACAACCAAAGTATGAAAAAGACATCCCTAACAAATAGTATCCCAAAAACCAGTCCAAGACACGGGAAAAGAAGGGTCATGGGAAGACAAAGAAGGACACCATAAAATGGTGTGATTTCCACAAAATACCATGGCACAACATCGATGAATGTCACTCAAAACAATCATCGGTGGCTGAAATCAAAGAAAAGGAGCCGAACCTTGATTTAGAATCCGATTCTAAAAATATTGGTAAGGACAGATCATTGACGCAGACCCCACTACAATTGTTGCAACCACAACAATTCAACCAGAAGAACCAACAGATCCCGAAGAGGGGGAGATCCTTTTTCATTCAAAGATGTGGGTGAAGGGAACCCTGCTGCATTTTATTGTTGATAGAGGAAGCCAGAAGAACCTCATATCAGCAGAGGTCATCAAACACTTGGGATTGTTGACAACACCACACCCGCAACCATACAACATCAGGTGGCTTCGCCAAGGAAGAGATCTTCATGTCAACCAACAATGTCAATTGTCATACGACATCCATCCCTTCAAGGATGAGGTATTATGTGACGTTTCCCCACTAGATGCCTGTGATGTTCTCTTGGGCCAACCATATATGTGGAAGCGCCATGATGTTTATGAGTCTCGACCCTGCAATGTCATTGTTTCTCTTGGGGGTCATCTCTACAGAATACCAGAGGTAGTTCCAACTACTGTTCCACCTAAAAAGTGTCACAAGGTAGTATCTCATACTACAAAATTCAACTTCTTCATAATCTGTTCAAAAGGGGAACATAAGGACACTGCAACCACTACAACCTCGCCCCAAGCACCTTCTATCCAA
>SNQJ01S0059417.1:42821-83399 GCA_010110895.2 Picea sitchensis
ACCCATGGAGAAGCTTTTGAAGAAATATTGTGAGTTTCAATGGTCTGAGGAATGTCAGCAGAGCTTCGACACACTGAAACAAAAAATGGTCATTGTGCCTATTCTAGTTTTCCTAGATTGGAGTAAATAATTTCATGTTCATGTCGATGCCTCATCCATTTCATTAGGAGCAGTGTTAGAACAACCAGGAGTAGGAGATATTGACCACCCATTAGCCTTTTCTAGTAGGAATATCTCTACAACTGAGATAAATTACACTACCACTGAAAGAGAAGGACTAGCTATGGTGTATGTGCTGTATAAATTTTGACACTACTTGCTGGGAGGACATTTCAAGATGTTCACCGATCACTTTGCATTGAAATACTTAGTCAACAAGCCACTGTTGGGGGGAAGGATATGAAAATGGTTGTTGTTATTCCAGGAATACGATTTTGAAATTGTGGTCAAGCCAGGGAGAATGAATAAGGGACCTGACCACCTGTCTGTAAAGGAGGTATAATTCACTGAGATATTCCAGTTCTTATCAACAGGAATGACACCTCACCAATATACAATTATCCAGAAGAAACAGTTGGTAGTTCGCGCTGCAGATTTTTCACTTATAGTTGGGCAACTATACAAGATGGGACCTAATGAGATTTTAAGGAGATGTGTTATGGAGGTAGAGAGACCACTGATTCTAGAAGAAGCAAACAAAGGCATCGCAGGAGGACACTATGCAGGGAAAGAAACAACACATAAGGTTCTTAGAGATGGCCTCTTGTGGACCACTTTACACAAAGATGCTAAGGAATATTCTAGAGCCTACGATGTATGCCAAAGAGTTGGGAAACCTTCCAGAAGAGATGAGATGCCTTTAGCACCTCAACTAAGTTTACAAGCCTTTGAGAAATGGGTAATTGATTTCGTGGGACCTATCAACCCACCAGGGAAGCGCACAGGAGCAAGATACATCATCACTGCAACATAATATTTGACCAGATGGGCAGAAGCAAGAGCAGTTAAGGATTGTAGTGAAACTATAGTTGCACGATTCATATTTGATGATATCATAACTAGGTTTGGATGTCCAAAGATCCTGATGAGTGATCAATTTACTCATTTTATTAATAAAACTATTGAAGCCTTGACTCAGGAATTTGAAGTTCACCATCAGAAGAGCACCCCATACCACCCACAGGCAAATGGTACGGTTGAAGCTTTCAATAAGATCTTGGATACATAGCTGATGAATATTTGTAGTGTAAAGAGGGATGATTGGTATTTGAGAGTACCAGCAGTATTATGGGCCTATATAACCACTTGAAAGAAGCTGACAATGCAGACTCCCTTTAAGTTGGTCTACGGTCTAGAAGAAGTTGTACCTATGGAATACTCGGTTCCTAGTTTAAGAATTGCAGCCTTTACAAATATGGATGAAACTGGCACTACTCAAGAGAGGCTCGCGCATTTGGTCGAATTAGAGGAAGATAGGTTTATTGCATGATTTCATCAGCAGGTACAAAAGGAACGAGAAAAGGCCTATCACAATAGACACATCAAGAAGAAGGCCTTTAAGAAAGGAGATCTGGTATTGATATACGACAACAAGTTCATGAAGCATCCAAGGAAGTTCAAGACACGTTGAATTGTGCCATATGAGGTTGCCTATGTCACAGAAGGAGGATCTATGTAGTTGAAGACTTTGAATAGAGAATGGAAGGAAGGTTTGGTGAATGGGATTCGGTTGAAATTGTACTATGACAACCAGTTTCCTCGCATCTCTCAGTAAAAGCAGAAGGAGAAAGGTCTATATACCAGGTATAATTGAAATTGGGTACAAGACATAGAAAATATAGTCTGCACACAGTGGGGAAGGATAGAGTAGAAGGCACAGGCTGCTCTGCGCAGCCAGAAGTTGAAGAAAAATAGAAGGTTCAGACCTACAGTGCCTTAGGATGAGTCACATGTGAGTGTTGGGGGCCTGTTGGCCCTGGGTTATGGATTAATAAATAAAATGAAGAAAAAGGAAAAGAAAAGATGAAGCATGAACTGCGCAGAAGTCACATTGACTAAGAATGGGAGAAGTGGCCAAAAGAGTAGAAAATAAGGAGAAAAGTAAGGGAAACGGTCCATTGGATGAGAAGATCGAGGAGAACAGATCAGCAAGGAAGATGTATCATGGACAACACAGCAAGCGGAAAAATACACCAATGGATGCTTTGGATCACCTCATGGGAAAGAAGGAAAGATAGGATGGTGAAGTTCAGAAAACGTGGGTCAAGTTGACCTAGGGTTTTGGTCAATTAGGGTTTGGACACCTAGGTTTCGGCCTAAGGTTGTCGAAGAGTTATTGTAATGTATAAATAAATGTCTAAAGGACCTGGTATGGGTTGGTGCTAAGTAGGTTGAGAGTTCATTGTTATTGTGTGATTGAGTGATTACTATTGTGTGAGAGGGAAGAGTTGTGTGTGAGAGCACTATGGTATTGTAAGATCTTCATCTAGGTGCGAAGAACAACCCAACAGTTGGGTGCTCAGGGAGGGGAGAGAAGAAGAGAAAGAGAGAGAGATCTAAAAATCTAAGAGCGCAGACAGAAATGTATGTTTTCATATAATATCAAGAAACGCAGTTATGTGGATGTAGCCCTAGCGAGAGGGTGAACCACGTATATCTTGTTGTTCAGTGTGATTTATGTTGTGTTCTTTTTCTTTTTGTTCTACTGTTATTGCATCATTGTGTTATATATGAGATATAACTTGCACAGTAGGTTTAAGGGAGATAAAGAGTAACTAGATTTATACATGTTGGTGCCTTGAATCCACCTTACATTTCCTCTAGTTGTAGACACCTATGTCCTGCAACCCCCTATTGCTACTTCAGGTGAGACTACATCTTCTTCGCAGGTGTTACTGAAAGGGCAAGTAGTTATGGCTTGTTGGTGCGTTGTTAGAGTTGAACCATGGGTCTACTCTTGTGCCAACATTATCCATTGATCTATTGTTGTGTGCACATGACGAGGGTTGTGGGTGGTTAAATAGTCCTGGATGAGAATTTCCTTCCTGGTGTGGCTCAACCTGTTGTAGATCCCAATGGTTTTCTTCTGGTACGCCCTAATTTTTCATACCCATCAACTTCTCAAGAAATCATTGTTGGAAGTTGTTAAGATTCTCCTCTAGTTTCTCCTCTAGCCTTTTAGCCAACATCACATTGAACCCACTTATTTCATCCTAAATTTTCTTTAGTTGCTTGTCCATGCAGTCCAACCTACTTGTAGTAGAGAAGGTGTTCATGTCGTCTAGAGAAGTATGAGGGTGTTTATAGGTATACTTCACAGGTGAGCTCATTGATACATGTTACTAGGTCATAGGGACAAGGGAGTGTCAAGTGTTATAGCTCTTTGATATATGTGTGGGGTCCAACAACAGTACTTGCGCCAATATATTAGGGAACTAACTAAGGAGGATTAATTGTGCCCTTATTCATACTACTCGATTACCTAAGTACTGGAGAGTGATCTCCTCGAGTGTTGTTCTCGGTGTACTATAGAAACAAGATGGTTGATGGGTTTATCTTGGGTTGGTTTTAGGTGCACCTAGGGGGATTCCTATATACCCGAGGGTACATGGAAGTGAGATTCCATATACAAGTATTGTTTGATGTGGTACTACTCGAAGATGTACCAACAGGGGTTACAAGGGTTTCCAAGAATGTGATTCCGCTTGTATTTCCTATGTGTGTTCTTCCCCTACCACAGTTTTACCCACTGGATGACAGAGAATTGTGTTATTACAAGATATTTAATGCGAGAAAAAACTTTTAGAATCACCAAAAAATAACTTGTGCAAGGTACGACTTGAAGCCAAAAATGTAAAATGATCATAACTTCACTTATACTTATCTAATTGGATATTATAACCCCAATTATGAAATGCCACAACTTTTTAAAATCTAATGGAACTAGTTTGACTGAAATCTTTGTTGTCTATTAAAAGATATCTTATCTATGAAATTATAGGTCATCACAAAAGAAAACTCTAAAAAATTACATATTTTGAATCGACGATATATCCAGTTTTAGAACTCCATTTTGGATGATATGTTTTTTTTAATTGGACATGTTTTTAGAGGAATTCGGATATATTACTAGTTTATTCAAATCATATACAAAACGTTTCAGAAATCGATTTGAATACTATCATCCTCTTTCTTCCATCAAAAATATATGAAAAGGAAAAAACTTTCCCACTTTGTGCCCAAAAATTATCCCACTTCATGTACAAGAAATATCTTTGATACCACTTGTAATGTACTTAACCCAAAAATTTAATCAATCTTATGAAATGTAGTGAAAACCAAAGAACACAAGAGAAAAGAGAGATAGGAATAGAGAGATATGTTCACTTACCTCTTGAAGGGAGAAACCTTCAAGAGAAATGCTCCAAACACAATAATAATTCTTCACAAAACAATACATAACATTCTACTCAATATATAACTATCCATAAAGAATCTTAACTACGAGTGAGTCCCTTATAATGAGGGTTATTTTAATGTTTTGGTAGTAGGGGGAGGTATTCCCTCCTAGAAAACCTTTCATAGATAGAGAAGAATATTCCAAAATTCAAAGGAAGACCATTGAACAGTTGAAGAACACCCCAGAAGATAAGTTGGACCACATGAAAAGAATAAAGAGGAAATGCAATTTCCAGGAAGAGATGTCGGCCCACAGGAAAATATAAAGTGGAACATATTTTCCCAAAAGAGAAGTCAAGCCTACCTAAAGTGACTTGAATACTATAAATAAGATGCCTCCTTGCTCATTGTTTCACTCTCACTCACTCAACTATCTCACTCAAGAAGAAGGCGCAAGTATGAAGAAAGGAGAAGACACAACTACTACAACTTCTAGGGTTCTTGGTTATTCTTGGTGGTTTCTCTTGTGAGCTATCTCTGGAGAAGTGAGCTAGCTCTGCATGGTGCTAAAAATACAATTGTTTGGTGTGCTAGTATTGTATCACGATTTATTATTTATTAGTTTTCTCTTGTGAACAAGATCTTGTTCATGATTGGATTGTATTATCATAAAGAATATATATAAGAAAGGTTGGTTCGGGTTTTCCCAGGATAAATATTTGTGTCTCCTTGTGGTTGTTTTATGTTGCTTATATTTCCAGTATATGGTTGCTAAATGTAAAATAAGATCTAAATGTTACGGTAAATATATTGCTTTGAAAATTTAAGAAAATATAACATGGTATCAGAGTTGGTTACCTTTAGAATAGTTTAACCATTGGAAGGAAGATCACACTTTGGATTTTTTGTAGCACCTTATCATTGCACAATTTTTATTTTTTCAATATTGTTGACCAATCTTTCCAAATTCATTGGGATTAACTCCACTTCAGAGAAACTCTCCTAACCCTATCTCACATACTGAAACCCTTGCGTTGACTTTTCAAGGAGGTTGAAATTTTGAGATTTTTCAGGCTAGGGTTTCGACCAACAAAATTGATTACCAGTATGAGAGTTGAGATTAGGTTGGATGGAGAAAAAAAATTCATATTGTAAAATCATATGATACTACTCATTTTATAAGAGAATGAGCTCTTGGATCATGTCAAGAAATTTCTCCCAAAACTAGAAGAAGAAGTTGCCAAAGAAAAGTACAAGAAGAACGAGATCAAGGCCAAGAGGATATTGACATATTCAATCAAGGACCACTTGATTCCCAATGTATCAGAATTGAGGACATCAAAGGAGATGTTTTATGCCTTATCAAGATTATATGAAATCAATAACACAATCAGAAAGCTAACCCTAAGGCATCAACTCAGAAATGTGATGATGAATAAGTCAGATACAGTTTCCACCTACTTCATGAGAATTTCACAGATCAAGGACTAGCTAGAAGCTATTGGAGATTTAGTGGATGATTCAGATATTGTGACTACAACTCTTAATGGATTTCATTCTTATTGGGACGCATTTCTTCAAGGAATTTGTGTAATAAGTGAATTACCCAAATTTGATAAGCTATGGACAGACTGTACCCAAGAAGAATGAAGATTGATATCCAAGTCTGAAAACAATGATGAAGAGAACCAAGCTCTTGYTGCTCATGTGAATAAAAGGTAAGAAAGGAGAAATACCAGTCCAAAGAAAACTAGAAGATCARTTCTAGACCAAAAGAAGGATGTATCTGAAATTAGATGTTTCACTTGTAAGAATCTGGGAAATTCTTCCTATCAATGTCCTCGAGGGAAAGGAAAGAGAAAACATCATCCACATGCATAAGATATGGAAGAKTCTACATCTCAGAAGAGGAAAAAGGAATCAAAAGATGAATAATATGTCTTTGTCTCATCTCTCACATGTATTATCACTCAATGAAGTGATATTTGGCTAGTATACAGTGGTACTTCMAAGCACATGATCRGGTTCARAAGTTCTCTTACACAATTGTCAAAGAAGAGTTCATCCCTTCAGGTAGAAATTGGGGATGATTCCAGGCATCCAGTCATAGGAGTAGGAGAATCCTCCTACCATCTTGATTTAGGTAATTCTATCTCAATAAAATATGTTTTGTTTGTACAATGCTTAAAGAAGAATCTTCTTTCTATTTCTTCTTTAGAAGATAAAGGATTCATGGTAGCTTTTGTGGATGGTCAAGTCCTTCTATGTCTCAAGAGTTCAAGTATAGATTAATCTACTGTGATTGGTGTCTGAGAGGGAGGATTGAAGAAATTGAAGGGACACCCAGAACAAGCCCTTATATACAACATCTCTAGTGAGCTATGGCACCAAAGACTTTCTCACCTAAATTACATATCCTTGCCATTTTTGAGAAATATGGTTACAAGTCTACCAGACATGCAAGTAGAGAATGATGGAGTTGTTGGCGATTTCTTTGTTTGATGTGTTGTTAGTGTTTTTATTGATGTCAACTGAGAATGGTGAGAAGGAAAGAAGGAATCGTGAGACAAAGGTTTGAAAGAAACTACATCAAGAGTTGTCGATCCGCAGGAGGACACGCGTCGTTAGATCATGGACTCCGGGTGAAACACTTCAGAAGAAAATGAGCGTAGAGGAGTTGAACTCCCGAAAGCTGAAGACTCAAAGTGATGAGGACCGTTGGATTGAGTGGGATGTGTGGAATCAAATCTATAGCTCTGGGTATGAAATACTCTGAAGGAAAGTAGAGAGTCGAAGCGTCGAAGCCTGAAGTGAGTCTTGACCATTGATCGAGATAGGGGACGAAGGCCATTGATCTAGTTGAAAGAGTCAAAGTCCCGAAGTAGAGGTAGAGAATTGATTGAGAATGAAATGTGGCAGAATATCTTCCATTTCAAAAGATATCCATTTAAGAGGAAGCCAAGAGTTGAGAGTTGAAACTCCCGAATCCCGAAGGGAAAAAGCAGCCGTAGTCGTTGATTTGAAAGGGGGGTATGTGTCGATAGATCGTGGAGATATGGGAATGCATTTGAAAGGATGATAGAAGGTATAAAGGGAGGACAAATCTCGACCATTGATCACAGAATACTACCAAGGTCACAGGATCGACAGTCGAGTTGGATTGCGGGGCTAGAACCTGCTCAGACTTTAAAATTCTTAGAGCGGGATGTAATTGAAACCACGGTATTGAAAAATGGATGCATGGTGATTGGAGGTGAATTACGGGGAGAAACATGGGTTGGTCTCAAACCACTCTTGGTCGCTCCCACAATAACATATTTATGTGAGGTCATAGTCCAGGGCCATATGCAGAAAGGGGCTAAAGAAAAAGGAGCTAGCGCCTGAAACGCGAAGTCCCAATGTGCGAAGTTGCGAAGAGACTTTTTGGTTGGCGTATGCTCACAACAAGTGGTCATGTGGAGAGGAACCTTGCACCCGTCGACACTATATTTTACACAGTGAAAAGTCAAAAATCCTCTGCGTTTATAATCCAATGACGTTGATTAAATAGACATTCTAATCGAAGGGTTGTTATTTGACTTCGTGATTTCTTGACCAGTTATGATTCAATTATACTAACTGAATCATTCCTCTTGGGCATTCGAGATTCGTAGTGTAACGGATCATGAATGAATGAATAAAATAAATATTCTATGACAGAGTGTGGTTGTCGTTTCTCTGTAAAATGAGTTGAACTGTATGTATTGAAAAATCACTGGATTAACAAAGAGAGAACAAATTGAGAGATGAAGAACATAAGATGGATAGAGTAGAAATGGTGGAAAGCGCAGAATGGAAGATAAACTAAGAGTATGAGAAGAATAGTGAAAGAGAATATGGAAAAAGATAGCAAGTGGAGCCAAGTATGAACAGACAGAAGCAAAGCAGAATTTCCGAACAGAAGCAGAGTGAAAGAAGAGTAGAATTGCAGAAAAGAGAAGAAATGGTAAGTATTGACATATTTGTATTGTTGTAAGGTATTATTAAAGAAAATATTTATAATCAAGGTGGTAGGGTGGTTCTAGGGAGGATTTTTGTCCTCCATTATTCATGTTGGTGCTTGAATTCTGGGAGTTGTTGTATCTTCCATCTAGTTGTGGATAGAAAATAGGGAGGCAGGGTGGTTCTAGGGAAAACTAAGATTTTTTTGTGTGCAAGTTGGTACTTGTATAAGTGGAAGTAGGTGCTTCCATCCAGTTGGTGTTGGAGATCATAAGGAGAAAATATGCTTCTTTCTAGTGGGTACTAGAGAAACTTGAGGGTTGGTGCTCTTTACAAGTTGCAGCTTGTTAAAGAAGAGGTTGGAGCATCATTTTGAGTTGGTTCCCAAAGAAATATGATGTACAAAAATTAAAAGACGGCTTATCATTCTAAGAAGAAGAGGTTGTCTCCCTTTGTGGGTTTCCTCATGAATATTTGTCTCTTTGTATATCATGTGTGTGATTGATCTTTACTATTTCTGTTGTTTATGTCTTGCATAATATTGACTATTAGTTGGAGAAGAGTAACAATATAATTACAGACCTAAAATTGTTTAAGCACAGTAACAAATGATTCACCCTCCCCCACTCAGTTGTCTTAGTAATTTCAACAATTGGTATCAGAGCGGGTTCCTTTTATTGAAAGGTAGATATGTAAGCTTAAACATGACAAGTCATGAAGGGAATTCAACCAATAATACTCCTTTGTTTGATCGAAAAAAAAAAAATCTTTCTAGAAAGTTAGAATGAGAACATACATTATGGGCTTAGGTGCTGATGTTTGGGATGTAGTAGAGATTGGATATACAAAACCTGTTGTGCTAGCTTCCAAAGATGATAAGATAGAATTTATCTTCAATGCAAAGGTAATGAATGCTATCTTGAGTGGGCTTGCTGAAGCTGAGTTTGTAAAGGTGATGCATATTGAATCTACCAAAGAGATGTGGGATAAACTTATTAGCAGTTATGAAGGAAATGAGAAAGTAAAAGGTGCCAAAATTCAGACATATAGATTGAAATTTGAACAAATAAAGATGAATGAGGATGAAACAGTTATTAAATATTTTTTAAGATTTGAGGAGATTGTGAATTCCATGAAGGATCTTGGTGAGAAGATTGCAGACGCACTTTTAGTTCAAAATATTTTAAGATCTCTTTTTGATATATTTAATCCAAAAGTTTCTACAATAGAAGAACTGAATGATCTTAAAATTATTCCTATTGATCAACTCCTAGGAACTCTAACTACTTATGAAATGAGTATTAGTAAAGATAAATCCATCACTAGAGAATCATCCTTTAAATCAGACAAGAATACTGATTCGGAATTAGATGATATTGAGGCAAAATTTGTGAGAAGGTTAAAGAAAGGATCGGTAAAATACCAAGGCAAGATTCCATTTAAATGTTTCAACTGTGGTAATATAGGCCATTTTTAATCTAAGTGTCCTCACAAGAAACAATACCAGAACTATGATGATGAAAATAAATACAAATGTAAGAAATATAGTAAAAATAAAAGTTTGTGTGCAAATAATGATGACTCCTCAGAAGACATAGATAGAAATTCATCTTGTGAAGATAAAGTGAATGACTTTATGCTCATGGCCATAGGAGACCTTGATGATGAATACACAGGAGGTGACATGAATGATGAAGAAGTTGTGGTTGATATGGAAGGTGAACTAATTAGTGCTTTCAAAGAGATTTACATACTCATACTTAAGAAGAGAAAACAAAAACATGTGTTGATGCAGTTTGAAAAGAATGCTAAGAACTAAGTGAAGATTTTGTTTTGTTAAAATTATAATTAGAAGCAAAGAAAATATAAGATATTATAAAACAACAATTAGCAGAGAAGAAGGTGAAATGTGAAGCTCTGGAAGAAGAAGTAGTAAAAACTAGAAAAGAGTTGGAGAAGTTTCAAGCCTTGTATCCCCAAAAATTTTCAAGTATCAAAGCCTCAAAATAATTGAATAGCATCATAAGTAAACAAATATATCCATTAATAAAAACTGATCTATGTTATGAAAGTGGTTCAAGTAGCAATCCATCAGAAAAGAAAGAATCTACTAAGATGATCAAATTTCAAGTTAGCAGAGAGTCAGATTATGATCACACTTTGGAAACAAAATTTAATAAAGATAAGTTGAATTATGAACAGGAACAAAGCCAAAAAAATATAAAGCAACCAATTTCAAGAGGAAGGTCAACATTCAGGTATCAAAACTTGTTTTATGGTTATTGTTATTATTGTTCTAATTTTGGTCATAAAGTTGCAAATTGTGGAATTAAGTTTAGACGTATACAACTAAGGAGGCTACAGAATGAACAACAGTTGCAACATAGAACTAAACAGCCAGTGAGTAGACAACATCGTAACAATGATTTTGATCCATTGTATAATGAGCCTGAATGTCACATTTGTCATAATTTTGGTCACAAAGCCTTAGATTGTCATTTGAAGAATTACAAAGTTGATCCAAGAATAAATTCATCAGCTGAAAATGTCTAAATATGGAAAAAGAAAGAAAGTAATAAATGTGGGTTAGTACTTTCTGATCAAAGACAAAAGGATCCTTGATATATTGACAGTGGATGTTCCAAACATATGACTGGAGACAAAAGTAAGTTTTTGTCTCTAAGTGAAAGCAAATCAAGGAATGTAACTTTTGGGAATGATGCACTAGGAAAAATAAAGGGTAAAGGAATGGTAAGTTTAAGTAATGGCAAAGGGAAATCTCAAGATGTGTTGTTTGTAGATGGTCCAAAACATAATCTTCTTAGTGTCATTCAAGTTTGTGATAGAGGATGTGAAGTTGTTTTCACTTCTAAATATTGTAGAACAAAATCTATGGATTCAGGACAGTTGGTTGCAAAAGGCATAAGAACATAAAACAATGTCTATGTTTTGAAAGAAGGAAAAGAAGAATGTCAAGTAAGCAAGTATGATGAAGGTTGGATATGACATATGAGACTTGTACACTTAAATTTTGATCATATAATCAAACCTAGAAACAGTGGGGTACTAAAAGATCTTCCAAAGATATCAAAGCCATATGATTTTGTATGCAAACCTTGCCAAATAGGAAAGCTTACTCGGACATAGTTTAAATCTAAGAACTTTAATTCAACAGAAAAACCTCTTCAATTAGTACATATGGATTTATGTGGACCATCAAGGAAGGAAGGTACAGGAAAATAAAACTATTTCATGTTTATTGTTGATGATTATTCTAGACTAACATGGGTTGCCTTTCTGAAGGAAAAATCTGGAGATTTTGGAAAATTCGAAGTGTTTAAGGCTCTGACTAAGAATCAAATAGGAAAAAGATTGAAGGTAGTAAGTTCTGATAGAGGAGGAGAGTTTAGTTCATGGGACTTCAAAGAGTTTTTTGATAAACATGGGATCAAAAGTGAGTATACTATTCCAAGGACTCCACAACAAAATGGAGTAGTTGAGAGGCATAATAGATCAGTTCAGTAGATGGCAAGATCAATGATGAATGAAAGGAATATTTCTCAGACATATTGGTTTGAAGCAATTCATACAACTGTACATATTCTTAACAAATCTCATCTCAGGCCACACAGTGACAAGACTCCTTATGAACTATGGTTTGGAAGACCTGCTTCAATCAAGCATTTTAAAGTCTTTGGGAGTAAGTGTTATATCAAGAATAATGATGAAAATTGTGGCAAATATGATGACAGGGCTAATGAAGGTATCTTCTTAGGGTATGCTACAAATAGTAAATGATATAGATGCTATAATAAGAGGCTACATAAATTGGTTGATTGTATTTACATAAAAGTTGATGAAGAAATCTCGGTACGAGATGTAAGCAGTGTTGAATCAACCATAGAGGATATAGTTGAATTTGAAAATACAAATACTCAGGCAGACTCAAATAAGCAGACACAAACAAAACCACCTTTCAGAATTGTTAGAAATAATCATCCTGAAAAACAAATAATTGGTGATATGAATAAAGGAGTTCAGATAAGAAGGCAATTGATTAAAGACTTAGAACAATCTCATGTTGCTTTCCTATCTATGATTGAACCCAAACATTTTGATGAAGCCAACAAGCATGACGATTGGATTAGAGCTATGAATGAAGAGCTTGATCAGATTGAAAAGAAAAATACTTGGGAGTTTGTTCCTAGACCTGCAGATAAGAATGTAATAGGCTCCAAATGGGTGTTTAAGAATAAAATGGATGAACAAGGACAAATTGTTAGGAATAAATCCAGATTGGTGTGTAAGGGGTATGCACAAGTTGAAGGATAGGATTATGATGAAACCTTTGCACCAGTGGAAAGATTGGAAGCCATAAGAATGTTTCTTGCCTTTGCATTTCATAAGAAATTTAAATTATATCAGATGGATGCTAAGTCAACATTTCTTAATGGAGACCTAGAAGAAGAAGTATGTATGGAGCAACCTGAAGGATTTTCACTGACAGATAATTTTGACTATGTCTGCAAGTTGAAAAAGGCATTATATGGACTGAAACAGGCACCACGAGCCTGGTATTATAGATTGGACAAAGTTTTACATGACAAAGGGTTCAAGAAAGGTAATGTTGACATTAATCTACACATTAAGTCTGAAGGTGATGATTTATTAGTTGTTTTGGTTTATGTAGATGACATTATTTTTGGATGTACTAATGACCCTTATGTTTAGTTGTTTTCTAATTCTATGAAAAATAAGTTTGAGATGTCCATGATAGGAGAACTTTCATATTTTCTTGGTTTTCAAATCAATCAGAGTTATGCAGGGTTATTTATCTCTCAAGGAAAGTATTTGAAAGAGATGTTGAAGAAGTTTTATAAGGAAGATTCTTCTCCTGTTAGTACACCTATGGTGGTTGGTTTCAAGATTAGTAAAGATGATATTTCACCTGATGTTGATCAAAGAACATATCGATCAATGATAGGAAGTCTTCTGTACATCACAACATCTCATCCTGATATAATGCAAGTTGTTGGAATGGTAGGTCGTTATTAGTCTGCTCCTAAACAAAGTCATTTAGCAGTTGTCAATAGGATATTCAAATATTTTAAGGGTACAATGACTTAAGGTCTTTGGTATCCTAGAAATCAGAATTTTCAATTAACTGCATATTCAGATGTTGATTGAGAAAATTGTTTGGATGAGAGAAAGAGCACCAATGGAGGTGCATTCTTATTGGGTGATTCATTAGTAGCATGGATTAGTAAGAAGAAAGGATATATTTATTTATAAACTACAGAGGAAGAGTACATTGCTACTGCTACTTGTTGCACTCAAATATTATGGATGATACAAACTCTTGCAGATTTGAAGGGGGAGTGTGTTTCCTTTGTCATCGATGTCAAAGGGGGATAAAGATATTGTTGTGGAAATGTCGAATTGCCAGAATGCAGAAAGTTTCCATCAATGTCAAAGGGGGAGATTGTTGGTGATTTATTTGTTTCGTGTGTTTTCATTGATGTCAACTGAGAATGGTGATAAGGAAAGAAGGAATCGCGAGACAAAGGTTTGAAAGAAACTACATCAAGAGTCATCGATCTGCGAGAGGACACGCGTCATTAGATCGTGGACTCTGGGTGAAACACTCTGGGAGAAAATGAGCATAGAGGAGTTGAACTCTCGAAGGCCAAAGTCCTGAAGTAATGAGGACCATTGTATTGAGTGGGACGTGTGGCGTCATATCCAGAGCTCCGGGTACAAAATACTCTGGAGGAAAGAAGAGAGTCGAAGCCCGAAGTGAGTCTCAATCGTTGATCGAGATAGGGGATGAAGGTCATTGATATGATTGAAAGAGTCAGAGTCCCAAAGAAGAGGTAGAGCATTGATTGAGGAGGAAACATGGTAGAAGATCTTCCATTTTAGAAGATAGCCATTTCAGAGGAAGCCAAGAGTTGAGAGTTGAAACCCCCGAAGCCCGGAGGGAGAAATCAACCATAGCTATTGATTTGAAAGGGGGGTACGTGTCGACAGATAGTGGAGATATGGGAATGTGAATGAAAGGAGGAGAGAAGGAAGAAAGGGAGGATAGATCTCAGTCGTTGATCACAGAACACCACCAAGGTCAGAAGATCGACGGTCGAGTTAGATTGCGGGGATAGAACATGCTCAGACTTTAAAATTCTTAGAGAGGGACGCAATTGAAACCATTGTACTGCAAAAGGGATGTGTGGCGATTGGAGGTGAATTGCGGGGAGAAAATCACGTTGGTCTCAAACCACTCTTGGTTGCTCCTGCAATCACATATTTACGTGAGGTCATAGCCCAGGGCCATGTGCAGGAAGGGGATAAAGAAAAAGGATCTAGTGCCTGAAACACGAAGTCTCAATGTGCGAAGTCACGAAGCACATTTTTGGTTGGCATATGGTCACAACAAGTGGTCATGTGGAGAGAAACATTGCCCCCATTGACACTATATTTTACACATTGAAAAGTCAAATGGTGTTGATTAAATAGACATTCTGATCGAAGGTTTGTTGTTTCACTTCATGATTTCTTGACCAGTTACGATTCAGCTATACTAATTGAATCATTGTTCTTGGGCGTTCAAGATTCGTAGTGTAATGGATAATGAGTGAATGAATAAAAGAAATATGTTGTGACAGAGTGTGGTTGTCGTTTCTCTGTAAAATGAGTTGAATTGTATGTATTGAAAAATCACAGGATGAACAGAGAGAGAATGAATTGAGAGATGAATAATATAACCTGGATAGAGAAAAAATCATGGAAAGCGCAGAATGTAAGAGAACCTAAGAGTACGAGAAGAATATTGAAAGAGAAAATGGAAAAAGACATCAATTTGAGTCGAGTATGAACAAACAGAAGCATAGAAGACTTGCAGAACAAAAGAAGAGTGAAAGCAGAGAAGAATTGCAAAACAAAAGCAGAGTGAAATCAGAGAAGAATTGCAGAAAAGTGAAGAAATGGTAAGTATTGACATATTTGTATTGTTGTAAGGTATTATTCAAGAAAAAATTTATAATCAAGGTGGTATGGTGGTGCTAGGGAGGATTTTTGTCCTCTGTTATTCATGTTGGTGCTTGAATTCTAGGAGTTGTATCTTCCATCTAGTTGTGGATAGAAAATAGGGAGGCAGGGTGGTGCTAGAGAAAACTAAGAGTTTTATGTGTGCAAGTTGGTGCTTGTATAAGTGGAAGTAGGTGCTTCCATCCAGTTGGTGTTGGAAATTAGAAGGAGAAAATATGCTTCTTTCTAGTGGGTGCAAGAGAAACTTGAGGGTTGGTTCTCTCTACAAGTTGCAGCTTGTTAAAGAAGAGGTTGGAGCCTCATTTTGAGTTGGTTCTCAAAAAAAGATGATGTACAGAAATTAAAATATTTCTTATCATTCTAAGAAGAAGAGGTTTTCTCCCTTTATGGGTTTCCTCATGAATATTTGTCTCTATGTATATCATGTGTGTGATTGATGTTTACTATTTATGTTGTTTATGTATTGCATAACATTTATTATTAGTTGGAGAAGAGTAACAATAAAATTACAGACATAAAATTGTTTAAGCACAGTAACAACTTATTCACCCCCCCTCTCAGTTGTCTTAGTAATTTCAACAGGAGTATGCAAAGGATGTGCACTTGGCAATAATTCCAAGGGAATATTTTCAAGAAGTGACAACAAATATAAAGGGATCTTAGACATCATACTTTCAGATGTATGTGGACCTATGACGACGCCATCTCTAGGTAAAGTTTTGTACTATGTCATTTTTATTGATGATTACTCATGTAATACATGGATTTATTTCTTGAAAGTGAAAGATGAAGTTTTTAACAAGTTTCAAGAATTAAAGGATTTGGTAGAAAATCTCTCTGGAAGAAAGATTAAAATATTGAGGTTAGATAATGGAGGTGAATACACCTCAAATGAGTTCAAATAATTTTGTAGAGAAGCTGGGATTAAGAGGGAGTTGATGACTCCCTACAACCCCCATCAGAATGGGGTTGGAGAGAGAAAGAACATATCGATTGTAGAAGCAATTAAATTGATGATCCATGACCAGAATTTACCCATGCATCTATGGGCAAAAGCATAAATGTTGGGCGCAAACCTATTTTGAGGAAAGACCTATTTTTGAAAGGAAATACCTAATTTTGGGAGCACGTGCAACATTTGGCAAGAAAGAAGCATGCGGAAAAGGAAGGAAAAGCAACATGCAAGAGGAAAAGCCACGTGTGAGGAGGAAGAAAATCCTAACCATATTAGGGTTAGGGTTTTTGACAAAGGTTGTAACGGCTATAAGCTTGTAAAATAGTATAAATAAGAACCTAGGAGGTCTAGGTTGGGGTTTTTTCTGATTTGTCTATTCGGTTAAGTAAATAGAAAAAGATTGTTGATAATTGTGGTTGAAATCTGTTGAGTTGTAGAAGAGTCGAGTAAGGTATATTTTGATGGTTAGATCATAGGTTGGGGAGCTTGGTGTGATCTATTCCACCTCACAGAGGTTCCTTAACCTCATCAGGATTATATGAGTGAATATGTAATGCGTGAAGAGCCATATTTTGCAGCAAACTAACTAAAATAGCAGAGAAGCCAAATATTTGTGGGCGTAGCCTAGGAGGGTGTGAACAACGGTAAAACCTATGTTATATGTGATGTTTATTGAATTCTTAATTCATGTTAATGGTTATATTATGAATGAATTATTAAATAGATGTATTAGAATGCATGCATGATCCTAAAGATGAATGAATCCTACAAATACTTGAATGAATAACAAGATTAATGCATGAAAAAGATAGAATACAACCCCATATCCCCACTCATTCCTATATTGAAAGCACTTGAGTATTGCAGACACCCATAGAGATATCTCGGGTGAGACTATGTTGTGTACACTGCACACATCGTTTCCTTCTGGTTTACCAAGAGGGTCGATAGTTTTAGAGGGATTTGTTGGAAACCTGTTCAAATATGAACCTGGGTCAACCCAAGAATAATTAGAAGGGACATATAACCCAACAAATGATTATGTTTCCAACTGAAACTGCATAGGATTGAGTGGATGGGATCCATGGAAGAAACACGTGGAGAATGAAGGTATATAAAGAAATGTCTAGGCCATGGAATCCAACGAAGGTAGAGATTGAAAGATGGTTCAAAACAAAGGAACTTGAGTTTTCAATGAAGGATAACATAAAACTTAAGTTAACACTACATAAATATCTGGACAAATACATTTTTAGCAACTTGCATGAGGTATTTTCTGTGATTTCCCGCATTTTTTACAGTAGTGGCTATTAAGGTTAAAAGACAACCACCCAAAAAATCGAATCAAACAACTGGAGTAGAATCCTATGGAGAATGTGCAATTACAACAAGTTAAAAAAAAATTTACACACGCAGTGTATTTCTTCTTAGACAATATTTTTTGAGGTTTATCATCGAATTTGCAGTAGATACCACAAAGTCTTACAGTGCAACAGAGAAGGATTTTCTAAAAGGAACCATAGGTAGGTATATCATATCTTTGTATAATTCAATCAAGATTTAAGTGTATAACAACGGTGTGATGACCATGGGATCAGACAACTAAACTTCCTTGTGTGCATGGGGGAAGGGGGGAAGCATTGATAGGAGGATGAGAAATGGAGGAAGAGATGGATAAGGGAAACAAGAAGGAGGCCATGGACCCAATCATGATGGAAGAAGACCAGATAAAGAATATAATGAAAAAATATGGAAAGACGTGCAATGGAGTACCCTACCAATATAAGACGAATAATAAAAAGAGATCTATAGTTGATAGAGAGGGCTTGGAAAGTAACGAGGGAGAGGTAGAGGATCTTCAGGCTATGGAGCATATTGAGGAAATCTTGCACGCAACATATGATCCGGATTTATGCAGGAACACAATAGAACCCACAAATAACCATGAATACAAAGATGCAGTAGAAATAACACTTCATTTCATTAATATCAAAGAACTAAAATTTGTTTACAGACATAATAGAAATAAACTAGCTACGGCGTTGGTAGCTTATATCTGAGAAGAGATGTGGCAGCTACATGCCTCTGAACTCTGTGTTACAATGAGGCTCGAAGGCCTATATATTACTGAGAAACAATGGAAACCCTAAACCTCCAAAAAACCTAACCCTAGAGATGAAACGCCAGAATATGGGCCCCGTCGGGATAAATTGGTACATCAATTTCCCGGGGTTGTAGCTTTGGCATACTATCTACGTTTGACACATATGATACATCATTAGAAATATCTATCTGAGAACTACAACTATTGATAGAAAATATCATGATGATATTTTTTGATCGGTAGATACCCAAAAAAACGTCGTTTAGGGCCTCAAAATGACTCCAGAAGTTCAGGACCCGAAAAACTGTCGAAAATAGTAAATTGTACTACAATTAAGGAAACTGAAAAAATGAAAAAACAATGGTGGGGGTCCAAGTGGAATAGGCGGGTGATCACCAATATCCACCATGATCATTCCTTCCCCCTTAGGAAGCAATGGTCACCATCAAGGATTATTTTAGGGGCTAAATTTCTCTCATGAGCTAATTTTCCATGGTTTTTCCAAAAACAAGATTCTCTATTTTAAAAATGATTCGCCCAAATTCTATAAGATAAAATTATTTTACCTTAAAAATCGCCAAAATTTTATAAAATACTTATAAATTTGAATATTTTTAAAAACATATCGCCAAACATTTATAGTTGACATATGAAGTATTAGTAATATTCGCCAAGGTTTCTACATTTTAAAATAAATTTCCATCCTTAAAATCATCCTTGGTCCCCATTGCGTTGAGTGCCTTCATGAGATGAGGAAACTTTTGTTGAACTTGGTCCCTAGTGAGCCACTTCCCCTGGTGAAGGAGTTGGTCTACTTTGACAACTTGATATAGTTGGATCCTCTGATGGCAGGTGTTCTTGATTTGTGTGTCCATAATCCGATCAGTTGTGGCTTGTTCCATGCAATTTGGGTTTAAACTATTGGTGTGAGTTGTTCTTTCATGTCGGATGCGTCCAATAGAGGTGGAAAGTAAGGTCGATGGCGGTCCACATTGAACACTGGGTGAAAACCAAGGAATAGTGGGATACTGAGCTTGAAGGCATTGTCCCCTACAACCTTGGTGATGGTGTATGGCCCATATAGGAGCGAGTGAAGCTTGCGGTGGGGTTCATCAAGGTGCTCCTTTTGCAAATGTAGCCACACTTTGTCGTTCACCTGGAAGTTGTGTTGCACCCGATGTTGATCATGTTGCTTCTTGTACTTAACATTGGATCTGTCCAATATGTCATGAACATGTTGGCGAATCTGTTGAATGCGCTCAATGAAGTTGTTCACCTTGGCATCTTCAGACTAGACATGAACTGAAGAAGCTTGAGTAGCTGCAAATGGTATGGCTATGCCAACGGGACATAGTGGCTGAAATCCCAAGCCCACCTGAAAGGGGTTGTGGTCGGTTGAGTTGTGGAGGGCCTGGTTATATATATGTTGTATATAGGGGAGGCTCTCATCCCATGTGAATGGATGCTTTGAGTTGTACATGCACAAAATCTGTATGATCATCCTATTGATGACCTCTGTCTGGACATCAGTTTGGGGATTGACTTGGTGAGCTTGGTGTCCATCATTGGCCAGAGGGTGGAACAAAATGGACTGAGGAACCTGTTGTCCCGATTTGAGATGATAGACTATGGGATCCCAAAGTGTACCCACAATCATTCAAATAAGAGTTTAGCAGTGTCTTGTACTGTGATATTCTTCTTGTAGGCCACCATAATGGCCATCTTCGAGAATATGTCGACGACCATGAAAACACAGTCGTTGCCAAGCTTAGTAGAAGGAAGGCCCGACATGTAATCCATGGAGATGGATTCCCAAGGTCGATTAGGGGTAGGCAACAAAGTATAGAGGCCTTGCTTCTTGATGGTCGGTTTGGCAATGGTGTAGGAAGTGCAGGATCGGATGTACTTCCCAACATCCTGTCGAAGGTTTGGCCAATAGAAATACTTTTGTAGTACTACCATTGTTTTCTCGAACCCATAATTCCCAGTGACCCGACTATAGTGTGATTCCCAAATCATCTTGGCACTCTCACTTGAAGGAACACAAAGGTGTCCCAAGTGACATAGTAGTGCATCCTAGAGGTTAAAATTTGAAACTCGGTTACCCTCCAAGAGTGTCTTGTATGTGTGGCTTAAATCTGGATCACTCTTATAGAGAAGCGGCCAATTAGAAGTCTCGTGCCCACAATATTTGAGCACGGTGGTTATTGCCACTATCGGTGGTTGGCTGAGGTAGTCTGCAACATTATTGATGCTACCCTTCTTGTACTTGGTGTTCAAATGAAACTGTTGCAGTTATGTGGACCACTTATGATGGTGATCGTTCTGCAACTTCCCTTGTGTCTGTATGAACTGCAGGGGTCAGTGGTTTGTGTGGATGATCATTTCCTTCCCCAAAATGTAATGCTTCCACTTTCGGCAAGCCTACATAATGGAATACATTTATTTTTCATAAGTGGGATAATTTCAGACTGTGTTGAACAATGTCGCACTATGATATTCCACTAGATTCCCCTGTTGAGTAAGAACTACCCCAATAGCATAGTCAGAGGCATCTATATCGATCTCAAATGGTTGTTCCAAGTCTGGTAATGTGAGCACTGGGGTGCAATAGAGGTGATGTTTCAATTCTACAAATTCCTTCTGTTGAGATTCCGACCAAAATAATTTTTCTTTCTCTCCTCCCTTGGTGTCTTGAATCAAGAGACAAGTGATATGAGAGAATCCCAACATGAACCTGCGATAGAAATTAGCAAGACCCATAAAGTTGTGAAGCTCTATTAGAGTGGTCGGGGCTGGCCAATCCTGGATGACTTGGATCTTGGTTGGATCCACATGCACCCCATGCTCATCAATAATGTATCCTAGATACTGAACTTGGGTCATGCCAAAAGTGCACTTATCCAAATTGGCACACAACTTGTGTTTTCACAGTGTTTGGAGGACCTATCAGATGTGGTGGAGGTGCTCTTCCCAAGTCTAGTTGAAGATCAAGATGTCATCCAAGTACACTACTACAAATGAGTCAGTGAATGGATGCAATATTTCTTCCATCATCCTCATGAGGGTTGCGGGAGAATTCGTCAACCCGAAAGGCATGACCAGCCATTCGAAAAGGCCCTCCTTAGCTTTGAAGGAAGTCTTCCACACATCCGACGGTTCGATTGGTACTTGGTGATACCCAGAATTCAAGTCAATCTTGCTGAAATATTTCTCCCCTTTGAGTTGGTCCAAAAGGTCATCAATCTGTGGGATGGGGTACCTATTTCGAACAATGATCTTGTTCAGCACCCGATAGTCAATATAGAGTCTCCAAGTCCCATCCTTCTTCTACACCAACACAATCGGGCTCCCAAAGGGAGATGAATTTGGTCGGATGTGACCTTTCTGCAACAACTCCTGAATATGTCACTTGATTTCATCGTTCTCCAGAACAGAGCACCAATAGATCGGTCCATTGGGTATCGGTGCACCTGGGGTCAAATCAATGGGGTTCTTGACCTGATAGTGTAGAGTCACCCTTGCGAGTGAGCTAAATATGTCCCTATACTCCTCGATGACCTTTTCCATTTGTTGTTGTCGTGTGGAGGATCCTTATCTAGAGGTTGTGGCCACAGTATTCTTCTTTCCCTGAGGGCGGATCATCAAGAAACAAAATTTCCCATTTTGGGAAATGAGCTTAATGCATTATTTTACAGTAACCAAAGAGATAGAAATAGTCAGTGATACCTTTGGTATCCTATACAACTTATTTCCCAAGGTAAAAATAACAGCGCGAGGCTGAGATTCATACACAGCATGTCACTTCCACAAGTATGGTTGGCCTAATAATACATCACAAACATCAAGAGGAGTAATGTCACATAATAAATCATCGGTGAAGGGCTTGGTGTTATAGGGAAGGCGGCATTGTTGGCTGACACAGAGATCCCGTCCTTGGTGAAGCCACCCGATGGTGTATGGTTGTGGGTGTGTTATGGTCGGAAATCCCAACCGCTTCATGACCTCTGCTGAAATGAGGTTCTTTTGGCTCCCACTGTCGACAATGAAATGTAGCGAGGAACCCTTTACTCACATCTGGGAGTGGAAGAGACGCTCCTCTTCCTCTGGATATTCTAGTTCTTCCTTTTGTATCTTCATGGTGGAAATGGTGGCATTGGGCTCTGCATTGATAATCTTCTTCCCTTTGTCATTCCCCTTCTTGGGTTATGATTCAATGTCTCAACATGCATCTGATTCAGAAGCCCTCATCTCAGCCACCAGTGATTTTTTGGCCCGACACCCACTCATGTTGTGAGTGGAGCTATTATGGAACTTACACCACTTTATCATGTCCTTCTTTGGCTTCGCGGTGTTGTTCTTTTCTTGTGTCTTTGGAAGGTTGTCTTGAGCCTCCATGCTTTGTCTTTGTCCTTTGTTCTGCGGTTTTGGGACACCTTTCACTTGCTTTTGATTCGCAGATCCAAAGTCTCTCTTATTCTGTTTGAATTTATGCTCAATCTTGGCAGCATACCAGTATGTTGTATCAAGCGAGGAGATGTAAAGGAACTCCATTTCCTCTTGAATGTATATGTGTCGAAAAATGTGGTACTTCAACACCAAATGTTTCTATGAATATTTGATACCCAACTTTTTGCACAGGGTATGGAACAGATTCGTCATCTCATGCACATCTTGATCCCTTTTCTGTTGCAGTGTAGTCCATTGTATTTACTTGTCCTCATAGCTCCCCATGGGATAATATTGTTCCTTGATGGCATCTCAAAAATAATTCCAAGTGGGTACGATCAAGAACAGGGAGGGTTCCTCCTCTTCCTTTTTCTCACAGTAGGTTTCCCACCAATCCTTGACATGGGGGGTTGCTTTGAGCAGTGAAAAAATAATCTTCTCCCGGTCGAAAAAGTCATGAACCGAGAAATGTCCTTCTAATAGATTCAACCATCTATATACAACGCTTGCATCTATTTGACCGTCAAATATGGGAATGTCAAAGTTTACTTGTACCTTAAAAGGGGTTGCGCCTCCAGAGTGGTTGTTGGATGCAGATGTTTTGTCAGTGGGCAATCGTTGAAGGATCTGGGAAAAGTTATCCATCCTCGCATTCCTTTGTTTTTCAAGGGCCTCCTCGAGCAATATTTTGATAGGATATCTTTCTCCCTCGTCTTTATTTTCATCCCCCATGGGCATTCGTCGGGGTTTACGAGGTTGATCTTACAAAGGTTCAACCAGATCAAGCCCTAACTCCTTATACCACAAACTCGTTGGGGACATGCAAAAAAGGATCGAGAAAGAGTAGACCACTTTGATACCACTGATCCGAATTTATGCAGGAAAGAAACATAGTACACAAATAACCATGAATACAAATATGCAACATAAATAACACTTTATTTCATTAATATCAAAGAACTAAAATTTGTTTACAGACAAAATAGAAATAAACTAGCTAGGGCGCTGGTAGTTTATCTCTAAGAAGAGATGTTGTGGCTACAGGCCTCTAAAATCTGTGTTTCAATGAGGCCTGAAGGCCTATATATTATTGAGAAACAATGGAAACCCTAAACCTCCAAAAAACCTAACCCTTGGAGATGAAACGCTAGAATCTGGGCCCTGTCGGGGTAAATTGGTACATCAATTTCCCGAGATCGTAACTTTGGCATACTATCTCCATTGATGCATATGATACATCGTTAGAAATATCTATCCGTGGACTACAGCGTTTAATAATAGATATCATGTTAATATTTTTCAATTGGTAGATACCCAAAAAAACGTCGTTTAGGGCCTCAAAACAGCTCCAGAAGTTCAGGACCTGAAAAACTACCAAAAATAGTAAATTGTGCTACAATTAATGAAACTGAAAAAATGAAAGAAACAATGGTGGGGGTCCAAGTGGAATAGGCAGGTGGCCATCAATATCCACCTGGATCAACATATGAGAGGAAAAAAATAGGTCCAAAGGTAGGAACAAAAGGAATAAATCCAATCCAGGTCACCGTCAGTGTGGAACCTACAACCCCATGTGCAACTAACACACCAGAAAGAACACTAGTGTTTAGAAAACTGAATTTTAGTGGAAAAAATACATCACGAAACACATCCAAACAAGGACCAACAATTGGAGGATCCAGTTCAGGAAGTAACAGTCAAATATCTACACTACGCGGAGGTAGTAGTTCAACATAGTTTAAAATGGAAGGACATGATCCCATGATCAAGTTACCAGAATTTTGGGGAGAGGCATCAGAGGACCCTAAAAAGAACTTATTCATCTGTTAGAATATTTGGGAAGTAAAGAAGATCACATATGAAGATACAAAAATCACGCAGTTAGCTATCACGCTAAGATACTACACACTGGATTGGTACATGAGCCTAGATTTAAATAATCCACTAGGAGTAACAAGGACTATTACAGACGTGAACAAACTATTGATAAATGAATTTCAGAAGCCCAACTCAAAAGACCAGTACATAAATGAAATGATTGAAATTAGGAAAAAACTAGGCGATTCTATTTGGGAGATTGATCAGAGGTTTAAACGTCTCAAAGGTAAGTTGAAATATGTCATGACTAACATGCAACATAGAAATCTATTTGTGAACTCACTGTTACCACATTTGAAATACCCATTAAGACAACAGAAGTTCCAAACTCAGGTAGAGGCTCTGCAAGTAGCCTCACAACTGGAAGAGAACCACTATCAGAAGAAAGATCCAGCAATAGAGGAGTTTAAGTAGGATCCGAAGAACCTAACATTTCAGCTTAAGCAGAATAAGGCAAAATAAAAAAGATAAGTTTTTTGGTGTACCACATCTAGGAAAGAAGGACACCACAAGAACGAATGTCTGAATTTCACGCAGTACATGGAAATAGGAGTACCAAATCCTTTTCCAACAAGAGGACCATGGTCCGAGACTTGTAAAACACATGGGCATCATCCATACCATTTTCCAAAGATGCATAAGTATAATGCAATACCCAAAAGTTCATATTGCAATTTCTACAAGTATGTGGTTCATGATGATAAAGATTGTAGGACGATGGAGTTGATGAGAGAAATAAATTGATATACTTATAGGGTGCAAGCAGAAATGATGACAAGACAAATTGCACCTCATTTAAACCAGGTACCACCACCATATAACAATGTATAGCCACAGTATAACCCCACACAGTATAATCATGTACCTCAATACAATGCATCACATGGAGATCGAGGTGGATATAGAGGTGGAGTATGAGGAAGAAGAGGATTTGGATGAGGTAGAGGACCAATAGTGTGCCACAACTTCCAACAGTCGGGACATTATGTAAGGGAGTTTCCACTTCCACCAATGACATGTATGTATTTTTGTGCAATAGACCATGATATAGAAGACTATCCAACACTCTTGGGAAAGATCTAGGAAAAAAGGAACCAGAACAACCAGAATGTCCAATGGATCTCTGTAGAAGCCAGGGATGATGGGAGAAACATCAATATATCACTCGAAGAGGAGCCAAGATAGGATCAGACGCAGTAAAACAAGATCCAGTGCAACACCAATGGGTTAATAATAATAATGAGCCACAAAAGCAGTTTGATGCACAAAAAGAAAAGGAAACATTCAAGGAGGCTATATAGGATTTTATCAAGAAAAATATTTCGTCTACATTAGCCGCGTAGAAAATTCAGAACTCTCCAATGTACAAAATTCCCTCCTCAATGGACCACACCATTGAAGCACAACTGTTAGAGAAAGTAAGTAACACAAAAACGTTTATACAATCTTGTGTTAATTTATTGAAGGATCCATCATCTATTAATATCTTACAAAATATACTAGAAATATGTAACACGGAGGTAGAAATAAAGTTAGAACAAAAAATAGTCAATCATCTCCATACAAGAAGGAAAAGTAGAATTCAGACCGAATGCCAACATTAGGGATTTTAATATGGTTGATATCATATTGGATTTAGGATATGAAGTAAATGTTTTACCTAAGAAGACATGGAAGTGTATGGGAGAACACACACTAGGCTATTCACATGTCCAACTGAAATTAGAAAATCAACATAGAGTTCTACCAATTGGAAGGCTTAAAGGTGTGACAATAGATTTGGATGGAGTGCGCACTATGGCATATTTTGAAGTAATAGAGATAATAGATGGAACAACACCTTACTCAACATTGCTTGGATTGAATTGGGAATTTGATAACCAGGACATAATCATCCTGGAGTCAAGGAAAAAGACATTTGAAATAGGTGAATATCAAGTCATTGCACCATTAGATCCTTCAAAAAGAGAAAGGTTTGTAAAACCCACTTGTTTGGATCTGGAAGAAATAAACCAGTTGTACAGAACCACCGCATGAGAAGAAAATTATGTCAACCCAATTGAATATGGGGTACTTAGTTGGAGAATCATTATATCATGTTCTTTCAACTCAGATATAGTTTTGGAGAATTGGCAATAACGATTACATGAAGTTTCCACAAGAAGGTGCACAAGAATAGACTGTGCAGTAAGATGGGTTGGTACAAAGATAAGAGAACTTCCCATTTTTCATGGGGTAAATGACATATAGGAATTTCTAAGAAAATATGAAGAGGAAGTATTAGAAAATAAGAGGCTCTTAACCCTATATATTGAACTCAAGGCTACACCTGCAAGATGGTGGGGTGTACACAAGGAAACAAATTAGGACTAGTATCAATGTAAAGGATTACTATGAATTAGATTCGGCACAAAGCAGGGGAGAAATAAAATTTAGAGGTATGATGGACAGGGAAAACCATTTGAACACTTAGAGAAGTGAAAAACATAATGGAGGATGACACCACCAGAGGAATGGCCTCATCACTTTATCCATACATTGGAAGGAATTCCAGGGAACTAGTATATAGACCAAGAGATGCACAGAGGCAGTATAGAATAGACAACATTACAACAGAACTTTGTAGTAACCTTCTCATTTGAAAATGAGAACCCCAACATGGATTCAACACTGAGTTTGATACAGGGAATGAAATTTACCAATGAACCAGAGGTTGAAATCATGACAGAATATCAACAACAAAATAGACAGACAATCAAAGAACTACTTTCATGCTATCATGTTGAAGAGGAAGCACCAGATGAAGATTATATGTGCAACATTTAGATTACATAGATTTGGGGAGAAAGAGAGGTGGAAGGTCCATCTCTGGAGTCAAAAGTATTTGTTGCACCAATAAAATTTAAKAAAGTTAACATTGGGATGAAGGAAATTCCTAAGATGAAAAGTATTGGAGACTATTGGGATGAACAAACAGTAGAAAGAATAACAAATTTATTTCACAAATACAATGACTTGTTCCCAATGACCTTTACAGATATGAAAGGAATARCATAAGAGAKAGGAGAGATGAAGATACCTCTCAAACCTGAGGCAAGGTCTGTCAGGCAGAGACCTTACAAAATGAATCCAGCATACAAGAAGAAAGTGAAAGAAGAAATTGATAGAATGTTGGAAGTTGGTATCATAGAACCAATAGAGGAATCTAAATGGATAATTCATATGGTAGTTCAAGAAAATAAACAAGGGGGGATAAGGATTTGTGTGGATCTGAGAAAAATTAATGATTATTTCTTACATGAACCTTTCCCTACCCCTTTTATAGACGAGGTCTTAGAGAATGTGGGAGGTCAGGAAGCATATTCATTTATAGATGTATTCTCAGGTTACCATCATATCAAAATAGCTCCAGAGGACAGGTATAAGACTACTTTTGCTACAGAATGGGGATCCTACCAATATACAGTCGTGTCATTTGGGTTGAAGAATGCACCAACCATATTTTCAAGAGTAGTCATAGCTTATTTTAAGGAATTTACACATCAGTTTCTAGAAGTATATCTGGATGATTGGACTGTGTATAGTATATTAAAAGATCATGTAGAAGTGTTAAGACTCATGTTGGAAATATGCAGGTAATTTCATATCTCATTGAACATCAAGAAATGCTTTTTTGGTACACCTTTTGGAATATTTTTGGGACATATAGTGTGTAAACAAGGTTCACTAGTGGATCATGCTAATATTGTAGTAATTGAAAATTTACCACCACCAAATTCATTGCGCGAGTTAAGAGAAACACTGGGACTTACAGGTTATTATAAGAAATTTATAAAGGGGTATGCACAGATTACTGCACCAATGGAAAAAATGTTAAAGAAGGACACCAAATTTCAGTGGAATGGGGACTATCAAAAAGGATTGGACACTTTAAAACAAAATATGGTCACAACACCTATCTTAGTATTCCCATACTGGGAAAAGAAATTCCATGTGCATGTAGATGAATCATCCATAACACTTGGAGAAATTCTGGAGCAATTAGGAGCAGGGGACTTAGACCATCCTATAGCCTTTGCAAAATAAAAGTTGTTAGAATCAAAGCAGAAGTATAACACCACAGAAAGAGAAGGCTTAGCCATGGTATATGCACTTCATAAATTTAGGCACTATTTACTAGGTAAACACTTAAAAATGTTCACAGACCATTCTGCCCTCAAATATCTAGTCAACAAGCCATTGTTGGGGGGAGTTTCTGTAGATGGATATTTTTATTCCAAGAATTTGATTTTGAAGTGATAGTCAAACCAGGGAAGTTGAATGTAGGACCCAATCACCTGTCAAGGGTAACTAATGGAGAAGAACCTATTAACTTGGAAGACAACTTCCTTGATGCGCATTTATTTTCATTACAGGTAGCTAATGAATATTTTGTTGATATTATTTAATACTTAAGTACAGGGGTTGCACCATAAAACTTTAGCACTACATGGAAGAAAAATCTGGTAGTCAAAGTTGCAAACTATCAATTTATTGCAGGACATTTATAGAAGATGGGCGTAGACAACATTTTCAGAAGGTGTGTATTAGAACATGAAAGGCCCAAAATTTTGGTAGAATCTCGTGAAGGTATAGTTGGAGGACACTATGCAGGAAAATCTACGATGCAAAAGGTATTGCACATAGGATTACGGTGGCCAACATTCCATAAATATGCCAAGGAATATTTCCAGAAATGTAATGTTTATCATAGGGTTGGAAAACCTAAAAAAGGAGATGAGATGCCTCTAATGCCACAAGTGACTCTACATTTATTTGAAAAATGGGAAATATACTTTCTTGGACCAAATAATCCACCAGAGAAAAGGTCAGGAGCTAGATATATCATTACTTCAACTAAATATTTAACAAGATGGGAAGAAGCAGCACTAGTCAAAGACTGTAGCACAGAGACAACAACACACTTCTTGTTTGAGCAAGTGATCACCCAACTTGGATTTCCAAGGATTTTGATGAGTGACCAAGGAACTCATTTTATCAACAATACCATCAGGGCTATGATCGAGGAGTTTGAATTCTATCACCAAAAGAATAGACAATACCATCCTTAGGAAAATGGAATGGTAGAATATTTCAATAAGATCTTAGAAAATGCTCTGGGTCTGACAAATATCTGCAATGTTAATAGGGATGATTGGGACTTGAAAATACCAATAATATTATGGGCATATAGGACCACATGTAATAAGTTGACAGGACATACACCATTCAGATTGGTGTATGGGAAGGAAGCAGTAGTACCATTAGAATTTTTGGTACCTAGTTTGCGCATAGCAGCAATCACCAACATGACAGAAAGAAGTGCAGTACAAGAGAGGTTGTCACATACCCACTACGGAAATCAAAAATTTTCGTTGAATTCTCGAGGATCAGAATCCCCAAAATACCTACAGGGGTCTAGCGTAGGATAGTTCCTTCCTTGTCCACCTCCATGTGATCGTGGGTCATGACCACAAGCCGAACAAGTATGGCATCCTTTCTCTCTTCGCGGCTCAATGCTACCAGAGCGTCGAGTCTTTTGACTCTGCAAACCCTGAATGTCGAATTGTCGAAGAGGCTTCGATCAGCAATTAGCCCCCTGGGCTATGCCTTAGTCCACAAGTCCTTTTCGGTAGCTCCCCTGTGAGAATAGCACTAGGCGCGATCTCCACCTTTCCCAAGTGACCACAGTGCTATGACCAAGGCCTATTCCCAAAGGCGCTTGTCGTAACTCGCCATATCGCAAGTTTGCGAGTCAAAACTCTCGACTCTTCCTTCCCAATCTCGCGATACCCAAGATCACGAAATGGGTATAGCTCTTTTCTATCAGTGCCTTCCACGCATGACCACTGGCTAGGCTAAATGCTAGCACCTCTCGCTACTCGTCTCTTCGTGATTCGAAGGGTTGAGCTCCCGTTCTCTTACTCCACGAATCCCCAAGACACGAGAAGTCAACAAAGCATTGACTCCTTTCTCCAGGCAACGCGTGTCCTCCTGTCAACCACGCGGGCCCCACCTTGTGGTTCTGCCACATGTTCCTCACTTGTGCCTCGGCTCTCGACACTTCACGACTTCTTATGTCGAGAAGATGTCCTCTCAACCTCTGAATCTCCGAGTGTGCGATATGCGCGATAAGGCCATGATCCAACGGTCCTCTCGTTCCTGGATCCAACGGTTCATATTTTTCTCCTCATGATTTTGCACTTCACGACTTGTGAATTGGAGCACCCAACTTTCGCACTCTCTTCTTGCGAAACCCCAAAATGCGATATCCCAAACTCGAACCTCTTCTGGACTACCCCGGCCCTAACTGCCTTGCAACCCTGTAAGATCCAATAGTTATTAGTTGTTCGCCACTTCTATCTCGAAGTGTCTCCACCATCCATTCAGATTATCCCATGGCTACTTCTATGGCTTAAAGCCCTCGCAACTTAGTACGATCCAATGGACCATTACATTTCGACACTTCTCTACGAAGTCTCTCTGTCATTCGTTTCTTCTCTCTTCTATGTGCGTCTGGACGTACATTTTTGACGACCCAAATCTATTTCTCTCCAGCTGATCTAACGGTAATCGTAGCTCCTCCTTGAGCATGTGCTTCTCTTCCTTCTCCTTGGAAGATTTATTAAGTATCAAAGGTCTCAGCCTTTACTTCTCTTCTGCGATCTTTGCAGCTAAGGCTCTGTGCACGAAATGGCACTATCCCTCCCGAGCTTCTCTTCTCTGGAACCGTGAAATATTTCCTCGACCTCATTGATTCCTACAGGTTTTGCGCACATGAAAAGGTGCTACCTGTCCTCTTCAGATGGACGACTACGATTTTCTCGCAACTTTACCACCCGTGAATTCAAAAGACTTCCCGCTAGGACTTCCAATGTATAAATCCTCGATATGGGTGATTTCACGACACGTGTCCTCCCTCCAAAGGACGGCTCAAGTTCTTTCTTGACTTCACCACTCACAAGGGCTAGGTGCTCACCTCTGTGAGTCTCGGTGCCCGAATCTCCAAAACGGATGATTTCGCGACACGTGCCCTCCCGCAGATGGATGGCTCGAATCCCCTTTCGCTATTTCGGGACTTTTGATGTCGAGTTCCCGGACTCTCGTCCTCCCAACTCCCGAATTCTCAAATGCTGAAATGTCGATACGAACTCCTTCTCGGGACTTTCGCCCCTGTTCACGAGGGCTTAACCCTCATGCATCCCCTGACAGATCCAATGGCTGTCGGGTTTTCTAACTAATATCTGATGGTTCATATCGGTCCCATGTTGTGCACTCTTGCACTACTCCCTGGACATGGAAAAACCAATGGTCCAGATACTCTCATAGACCTTGGGGATCTACGGTCCTGATTTCTTCGTCACTCATGAACATAAAGGAAAGGGGTTAAGGTACATAATGCCCTTATTTCTTCCTCCAACCTAACGGTCATGAATGAACATAGATATTTCGATGGGATCTCATCCATCGATCGATACCTATCCCTACGTTGCTATTTCGAGATTTCAAGACGATCATTCTTCCTCGTATAGGGTTACTAAGACTTGCGCCTTCAAATCCTTTTCCAGGTTCTTGATAAGATTTCCAAGGAGGACATCTCTGTGGAGAGATTGATTCTGGGTATTCCTGGGGACAAATAGAGGTATAGATTTCCCGAGAACAGACTCGAAGTCTGAATTAATTCAATAGGCATATATATATGTACAAATCTATCTATAAACGTAAGCCATACATGGTCCTTCCAACAAAAGCATGCAACCACCATTTCTGATCAAACACCACACAGACAGTCTTATATTGAAACGGTATAAGATTGTCTGTGTGGTGTTTGATTTACGGTGCTTGGTTGGGAGTCCCTGAGTCTTATACTGAAACATTTTTGGGTTTGCCACAGTTCTTGGCCAGTATAGTATTTTTTACAAACTGGGGGAAACAGGGTGTTACAGAGGTTAAGTAAACTAATCAAAATGGAAGAGGACAATATTCTAGCATGATTTCACCAGGAAGTACATAAAGCAAGAGACAAATCCTAGCATGACATACATATTAAAATGAAGAGTTTCAAGGAAGGAGACCTAGTTTTTCTCTATGGTAGTAAATATTTTCAACACTCTGGTAAATTTAGAATGCATTGGTTAGGGCCATATGAAGTAAAGACTATCACAGATGGGGGATCTGTACAACTAAAATATTTGGGAGGAACAAAACTAAAAGGAATGATCAACAGTAGTCGACTGAAACTATATAGGGACAATCGACCTACTAACCCTTAAAAGTCACAGTGCAATGAGAAAGGCATGTATATAGTGTACTATAGTAGAGATTAGGATAGAAAAATGATAAAAAGAAATAAAAAGGAGAAAAATAAGACAAAATAAATACAAAAATAGAAAACAGAAGAAAAACCAAAAAAAGACGTAGAAGTTTACTGAACCATAAGAAAGTACGAAAAAAGTTACATGCAAAAATTACCGTGACAACAATTACACTTGGCACAAATGCACGCAAAAAGTGAAAATCTAACATAATCGGGTCTATAAAATGTGGAAAGCACGTGTTTATTCAACACTTAGCGATTTTTTATCACAGAGCGAAATACAAAGAGTGTGCCCTAGCTAAAATTTTATGAAGAAGCAAGCGAGTGTGGAACTTAGAGAGATGATAACCCCACCAAAGTTCGACGCTCAAGGCCAGTATGTACGGGTTACTTGGCAGGGTCATAGGCGCAAGTAAAGAATGAGACAGCCTGAAAACGTGGTCGATCTCGAAGATGTCACCACCTCGGACACAGAGTCAATCAGGCTAACACGGGTTGAAGAGGAAACATCAACAACACAACAAGGGGAAATAGGGAAGAGCTTTGGGGCTCAGAATGGTATTTTGAACAGTAACCCTGAGACGCCTATGAATCCTCATCAAAACAATGGGACCGTGATCCGTAATTGATCTTTTAAAAACTATGGTTAAGTTTATGCATGAGTGTATTCACCATTTAGGAATTAAGAGAAGAAGAAGAGTTTAATGAAAGAATGTTGTAGCCATCATAAAGAATGAAGAACGTAAAATAAGCACTAAGAACAAAAAACCATAACACCAATATTGTTAATGGAATTCGACAAGGTTGCCTACGTCTCTGGGCCTTTGTCTCGATGGGGGAGGCTTTCTTATTAATAACCAATGCTTCAAAAATACATCAGAAATGCATCAAATGGATTAAAAACTAGTTTGTTTGTGTTCTTCTCGACCTCATAAATCCAACACCTAAATACACTGAGAAAGGGTGAGCATAGATCCCGAAAATAGCCTCCAAAGCTTGTTTCCTCAATGGCTTCCCTGCATAAAAATGGCTTGAGCTTCACAATTATTCAGCATTTCTCCTGTTCTAAAATTTTTGGACTGTTAAAAACCTCTGTTTTATATATATTTTTATTTGGGGATCAAAATCCAACTTCCTCCCAAGATCTGGCCTCTTTCTAGGCTCCAGATCCACTCTTTTTGGCCAAAAATCCACAAAAAACAGCAAAAAACCATTAAAATAAGGTAAAAACCCACCAAATTGGAAAATAATTGGTTAAGAACCCAAAAATAGGGAGTGTGCCCCCTTTTTTTCATCTCATGGGTGGCATGTGGCATGGTTCTATACCCTTTAATCCCCCATGCCTAGGCCATGCTCCTGGTTACGAGATTCTCCCATGTGACCTAGCCTCCATTCGGTGTGCCTCCCTTAAACATAGAAAAGGGACTAATGTTAATTTTTTTAAAAGTGGGTAAATTTATAAAGTTAAGTGCATGCCCATATGCCTAGCAGATTGGTTCTAATACGTTTCTATGTGCACATGTCATAGGTTCGACTTCAATGGAGTTATACAACATTTTTCATTCATCCCTTTTAGGCCCCATCTAGGGTGACATGTGGCACCCTGTGATTGGGCCACGTGTCAACCCATGGTTGTCCGAAACCATACCATGTGGATAAATCACCCCTTGCCACTTGTCAACATCGGAAAGTGCCAAATTTTGATATTTGAAATGCCATGTGTCTGTTGCAGGAGATGCCACTTTTCAAGCACAGAAGCTGCCAAGTGTCACATTCTGAAGATCCCACGTGTCCCTTTGACTTTTTACTAGAGAAGACCAAATTTTCCAACTGCCATAACGTTATCATATGACATTTGTTTTTCAATATGATTGCGTCGGTGGAAATATTGCGACGAGAACTTCACGATCATGTCATTTTATTGAGCATTTGAGAACTTTGAGTTTTGATCATTTCAGGATCCATTTTGGATTATTCCTCGCCACTAAGACCTTTTGGTCCTCCAAAAGGGTATTAACCAGGAATCAAGTGCAGGATAGGCCTCCCCACTTGTCCTTTGTATTTAAGTTATGTCTTGTACACCTGTCGCATCATAATCAATTGCATAATAACCATGAAAACTGAAAGAATATTTTTATCCATTTTAACTTGTTCACATCTTATTAAATCCACTACCATCCATGTAGAAAACATTAGCAGAAATAACATCATAAATATGATTGCAAATGAACCAATATGTTTGATGTGTTTGCACAATATTAACTTATCTTGAAGCAAATTATGAATGAAATCCCATCCTACAACCATCTCATGTTCATGCTTAAGGTCAATTGCTTTACTTGGAACAATTATAGGTGTATTGCTTGCATAAGTTTCCTTATATAATTGTTCCATTGTTAGAAGAGATTGACTTGCATTTATGCGATGAGCATGCACAACATATTCATTACCTTTCTTAAATAAGTGATATTGATTATGTTCCCTATAGAATATTTTTTTGTGATCATATAAATAAGGTCTTCCTAAGACCATTCCACATGTTTCTAGCGGCACCACATCACATATTACTTCATCCACGTACTTAGATGTAATTGCAAACTTTATGATACATTTATTTGTTATGGGCAATTTGTGATCTTTGCTTATCTAATTAAGTGAATAGGGTTTGTGATGCATCTTAGTGTTTAATCCCAATTTCTTAACCAATTCTTTTGAAATTAAGTTAGATTGAGATACACTATCTAACAATGTGTTGATATTAGTATGTTTCATTATGACCCTTATATGAAACAATTTACTTATTGAATCAAAATGATCACCAATTTTACCTGTCAAAACAATTGTTGTGATTTTAGACTCATCACCTGAATATGATCCCAAGTCTGTTGGTCATGTTGTTGTTGCAAATTTTTGCCTCCCTTTCCTCTCTTTGAACCACTTCGGTCTCTTCCCTGGGTGCAATTTTTAGCAATGTTGTTGGCCCTCGACCAAGTTTTGAGGAAACCTTGGATAGGTTTGGACCACTTTTGAACTTAGACACGTTGTTCGAAGGAGGAGACCCCAAGCGGAACTAAGATCATGGATATCACTTATTTTGTGGGCTATGTGGACCCAGTAAGGGGTCTCTAGGGTTTTTGTAATGGGTTTATGGGATGTTTTCCCATGGGGTTTTCCCATGTTAGGACTTATTATAAGAGATTGTAAAAGTATAAATAAGTAAGAATGTATTATAGAAGAGGAGTCAGAAACCTTCAGAGCTAAGTGAAAGTAACTTGAGTAGCTTTGTGCAAGGGAATATCTATGTGTTAAGGCATTGTGCTTGATAGAGAGTTGGCTCCATGCCTTGACCTAGTTTGGAAGGAGGATCTGGTGCTTAGTGTGTGGATCTCATATCCTATGAAAATCTTGACTCTGGGCTTGGTGCACAGGAGTAACTAAATGTAAGATATCGACGAATAATAAAGAAGACGAAGCGGTTGGTGGACATATCCCCACACTGGGGTGAACCATGTATATCTTTTGTATTTGGTTTGCTTTGTGTTGTGTTGTTTATGTTATGAATATGCTCAGTTCTTTGATGATTATGTATGATAGATAGACATTTTGATGCTTAGTGATTTAGTTGTGTTAAAGATAAGTGAATGTTAGATCTATTATGTGCTAAGTGGTTGAAGTGCTTAATCTTTATTGTTACTATGTCGATCTATCTTTGGGTATGTTTTGCGATGTTACTAAGATTAGGAATCTAATGCATGTCATATTCTAAGTGTTAATAGAATACCCTAAGAAGTGTTATTATCACATATCAGTGTCATGTCTTGGTTACAGACACCTGCGTTCTGTAACCCCCCCTTATTATACCTTGGGTGAGACATTTCTTGCTTCAAAGGTGTTTCTGAAAGGGTCGGTAGTCGGGGTTTTGTTGGTGTGTTGTTAAGCGTTGAACCCTAGGTATGCCCCTATGCCAACAAATGGTTCTGTTGCCAGAGGAATTCCTTGTACCCATCGTTGATGCAGACCTCTCTGACACTGACACCATAGAAATCCCCATAGTCACCTGGGTTGATCATGTCGGACATTCCAGTGGGACGAAGAAGAAGAAAGAGTAGAAGGAAGTCCAGGATATAGAGACTAACGAGGAGAAAAATTCTTCTAAAGATAATGGATCTAACTCACCAGAAGGAGGAGGAGATGAAGAAGAAGGGGAGGGAGGAATAAATGAAGGAGAATAAGGAGGAGGAGGAGGCGAATCTACCACCCCTCCACTTGAGGATCCCCCTACTGGAACAGTAACACCACAGAAGAGGAAGGTTTATCCAAAGAAACCTTCAACAAGGAATAAGGCACGCACTAATAAGCCCCAGCTAGAGGCCACGCTCATGGAGGATGATATCAATTTGGTCCATGGAGTTATGGAGGATTATATATGGAAGGATCGAAAATGAATTGAAAGAATTAAAACAAGTTGTTCATTCAGTCCATGCAATACCTACTGTGTCACAGATTCAGAATTGGGGTATGAACCAATCTAATTGAGAAGACTTGTAGATGCAACAGAAGCTCGACTTCATAAAATCTAGGAAGAGAAGGAGAAGGCTATAGAATCCTTGAAACAAGAGAAATATTAAGTCTTAGAACAATTACGAGTAGTGCGGTACAATCTAGCCACCTATGAAAGTGAGAGAGAAGAGTTTCAAGCGATGCTCCAGGAGGAAAAAGCCCAGCTACAGAGAGAAAAGGAGTAGTTTCTCACATAATGGGTTGAAGTCAAAGAGATAGTGAGTAAATCATGTCACTCTATTCTAGGCTTTGCACAAGAGGAACATAAGTCATTTGAGGCTCAAGTAGTGAAGCTCGTTGAGACCATCAAGCAGCTTCAATCTAGGATAGCAAAATTGGAGGCTCAAGCAGTACCGAGCACCCCGCAAGAAGTGTGCGATCAGAGGGAGGAAACCACTAAGAACACAGTAATAAGGATAAGAAACCTCACCTCGGAGTGCAAACAACTGAGTGATAGAAGCACATAGAAATATGAACGCCTCGGAGTGCAAACAACTGAGTGATAGAAGCACATAGAAATATGAACGCCTCATCGAGTATCCATATCTAAGAAAGCTAGAAGCACAACTACAGGAGGTGCAGCAACAGGTATTTTTCATGTAGGCGTAGATGAAGCTATTCACCATAGCTGAAAAAATGAAAATATCCCAGGAGAAACACGTAGTACAAAAACATATCACTACCCTCCAGGGAAAGGTAATGGAAGTCACACAGAATCTGCAACCTATGCAGGATGAATCCTGTAAGGTGTTCAAAGAAATTGATGTACAGGTCTCGCAACGGGACCAAGTGGTTGCAACAGTAGAAAAATGCTTGGAAGGGCCTGTTATAGAAAAGATGATCGAGGAGCTCACTGAGCAGGAGGCTCAGGAGAAGAAGCAAGTCAAGGTAGATCGAGTTAAGATCGAGGCCTTCAAAGCAGCATTGACCAGAACTGAGTGACTCAAGATGAGTCGCAAGTGAGTGTTGGGGGCCTATGGGCCCTTGAACAAGTTTTGAGGAAACCTTGGTCAAGTTTGGAACAATTTTGAACTTCGACACATTGTTCGAATAAGGAGTGCCCAGGCGGAGCTGAGATCACAAATATCACTTATTTTGCAGGCTATGTGGACCTTGTAAGGGGTCTCTAGGGTTTTTATAATGGGTTTATGGGATGTCGGCCCTGTTAGAAAAACAGGACCATGGAGCAATAAAATAAAACAAATGCAGAAAAAAAAACACAAAAGATACACAATACAATAGAGACACATATTTACGTGGTTCACCTAGTGTGGGCTATGTCCACCAGAGAAATTTCTAGGTCCTTCCTTTATTATTATCCAGCATATGAAGGGATACAACCTATAGCAAACCTGTTGTAACTTCCTCTTCTTTCTCTTACAGTCTCCTATCATAGAATACAATATTCGTTATGATACACAGTCGCAATACATTTCCCTCATAAGAGAGGGTTGTCGTCTAAGGAAAAAAAACCTAACATAACTTCTATTGTTAGATCTGTGACCATATAATGAATGGTCCAGATTTACAATGAAATTACAATATACTTTTACAAGGCAATTTTTCCTCTGGGAACTCACTTGCCCCCGAACCCCTCAGCCTGGGGGATAACCCCCCCAGACCCCGCAGAGGGGGTAACCCCCCTCTGCACTTCCCTGCATGGAAGAGTGTACATACTTATGGGGTGTAAAGTCTTCATGGGGTATAAACACGGTTGAAAAACAAAAGACCTCTGAATAAGGAAGATAATCAGGCTCCACAACCAACAATCTCCCACTTGGAGACTGATCTCAACAACTCCACCGCTCTTGTATATGTTGGACTCTAAACCTTCTTGGACCTAGAAAATTTCTCATCTTCATATTCATTCTTGAAGACCAACTGAAACTGAGAAGGAACTAAGTTTCTCCCTAGTTACTCCCTTTGTTAACATATCTACAGGATTCTGGCTAATGTGTATCTTTTCCAACTTCAAATGTCCATCTTCCAAGACGGTTCGTATAAAATGGTACCTTAGTTGTATATGCTTATTATTAGAATGGAATGTTGAGTTTTTTTCAAGATGAATGGAACTCTGACTGTCACAGTACAACCTGTTGTTCTCCTGCTTCTTTCACAATTCCTCCATAAACCTCTATAACCAAATCATTTCTTTACTAGCCTTTGTAGCAGCAACATTCTCTGCTTCTGTTGTTGAAAGTGCAACAACCTTTTGCAGTTTCGAAATCCAACTTACTATTTTTCTACCTATAGTAAAAACATACCCTGTGGTGCTCCTCTTGTTTTCTTTATCACCTGCCATATCTGAATCAACATATCCCTACAGAAAAGTGTCTGAACCTCCAAAACATAATGCATAAGTAGCAGTACCTCTCAAATACCTGAGAATCCACTTTACTGCCTCCCAATCTTCTTTACCTGGATTTTTCATATACTTGCTCACAACTCCCACTGCATGTGCAATATATGGTCTTGTGCAAACCATTGCATACATCAAGCTGCCAAGTGTTGATGAATAAGGGACCCTGGACATGTATTCTATCTCCTCCTATGTCTTGGGACACATTTCCTTAGTTAATTTGAAATGGCTGGCCAAAGGTGTACTAACTGGTTTTTCATTCTGCATTATGAACCTCTCCAACACCTTCTCTATGTACTCACCCTGAGACAATTTCAATTTGTGATTTTTCTTGTCTCGTGTTATTATCATAGCAAGGATTTTCTTTGTAGCACCCAAATCCTTCATCGCAAATGAATTAGATAATTTCTTCTTGAGCACATTTATATCCTGCATATTAGACCCTGCAACAAGCATGTCATCTACATACAATAGCAAGATAATATAGCTTCCAT